>PVJX010021071.1:0-32419 GCA_004027295.1 Dolichotis patagonum
ATTAGAACATTTTTCAATGTCAACACTGTAATGTACACAAGTTATGTAAAGATTCATAAAGTTCAATAGCTGCACTAGTCAAGATGGAGGTGTGTAAAAGAAGAGAAAGGAAAAGAAATTTCCAAATTAATAAACAAGATGTGAGAAATTTTAGTATTTGGAAATGTAAATATGGGCAGGTGATGGGGTCTTGAGAACCTGGTCATGGCTTGATTCACCCTCTCATTGCACAGTGGATTGGAAGGTTGTTAATAAAGGGCTTAACTGTAGGAGGGGCTATTTTTTTGACCACCTAATGTGTCTCAGATTATGCCACCTCTTTGTGCAGACCCAGTGTGAAGTGCTCTCCTTAAACCAGCAGAGGCCTGTGCATAGCTCTTGGGCAACTATAAAAATGATGACAATGAACCCCAATCCTACAGAATTTAGTCACTCTGCTCCATCCCTTCTGTTGTAGCCACAAAAAAATGGACTCAGATACCTACCAAGTGCCATGAGTTGGAGGACTTTTTCCTAACAAAATGGAGAACGTGGTGACACATTCTCTTCCTGCATTGCTTAGTGTGGACAAAAAACTTATGGAAGGTAAAATGATTATCAACCAACATTTCCCCAGAATTACAGCTACTTGTTCACTAATGACATTTGCACTAAGCCAAGATGTTAATGACTTGTGCAGCTGTGTCACAAGAAAGAGATTTTAGAGACACCTCTTAGGGTGGTTCTCAAATAGTTGGACCAAAATATACACTCTTTGCCACATGAAGGTAATTTTCCCTTTATGCTGAATAACTCTTCAAGTAACATTTCCTCTACCTTTTTAGATTTTGTGAATAATCCATGAATTATAATTATTTCAATTATTTCTCCATGTCATATGATTATCATATAGCTGTTTTGTGCACATCAGGAATTAGTCTTCATACTGTTGTAGATTTTATTTCACTAGTATTGCACTTATACATTGTCTCAATCTTAACATTTTCCCCATTCTAACTCTTACAATTAATTCTTTTCCAGCAAAGTGCATGTTCCACAGAAGTGTCCTGCTTACATGAGGACACACACTAAAGCACTGGCTGAATTGCTTCACATATTTCCACCAGCAAATTTTGCTGCAGGGAACCAGACAGAGACACAGTTGTTAAGAATATTTGAATTCAGGCTGAAATCTCTGGAAAAAAAAGACATTTTGAATGTGTGATTCTCACACAGGATAGGAACAGCAATGTGGATGTGGGATTGGAATGAGGTTTCCACCTCAGAGAAGATCTTTGTGGAAAGTATATTTAGTTCTTCATGGACAAGTGAAATTGTGTTTACTGTGCACAACATGCTGTTTTGAAGTGCATCTACAAGTGAAATGCTGACACTGAACCAGTTAACACCCAAATTATGTGCTTAAACCTGTAGCAAGATTTAAGATTTTGCAGACATAAAACCAAGGAAATAGAGTGCTCAGGAAGTGCAGGCTCAGAAATGGTAGAAAACCAACCCTGAGCCCCTCTGCCCAAAATGGGACATCAGTGACAAACTAAGACATTACTAGTGAAGGATGCCATTAGCAGATGAGGACCCTAGGGGTGAGAAGCAAAGCACTATCCATGTCATGCCTGTGTCTGGGGACCACTGCACCTCTAATGAGGTCTTAATATTAGAAACCACATCAAATGAAAGGAAAAAACATTATAGTAAAGCTGAAGACCAAATGACACAGGGTACACATGTATAGGCTTCCTACAAATGTTTCTGATTTTTCTAATATTATAAAATAGATAACAATAAAACACCAAAAATGAAAGAACAGCTGAAGAATCAATTTTAATGAAGAATAACTTTTTGAAGTTTTGAAAGTCAAACAACAGAATAACTATAGACATAGACATAAGTAGTCTCTCAGGGAATGAATCACACCACACTTAAAATCAAGCATAGAACAAACAATTTTACTTTCAAAGGGGGATAGGAAGAGAATACAGCATATTTAATGCAATGTAACTGTTGTTCTATGCTTAAAAATATAAACAATAGCAAATATTAAAAACAAACAACATCAGTTTCATATGTATGGAATTGGCTGGAGCTGAATTTAAATAATGTTCTTATTGTGCAGAGTGTTGGATTGTTCCTGAAAGAGGAGTGTGAGAAGAAAAAGCAACTTGGGCCAGTTGAGGAACACCTGGAAGCTGGAATGCACACGGGTCTGTGTGTAGCACTGATTGCATTTCCAAGTGATGGTGCAGCGTGATGGGTTCTGTGGAGGAGTCCAGAGTGAAGCAGGCCCAGGTGCAGGGAAATTTATTTTTTGGCCAAGAAAAAATGGGTGGCTTAGGAATCAAGAGTACAAAAGTGTAAAAATACCATGTATTTTTAAAAAATTTGAGCCTATTCTTATAAGGGAAATAAATAAGAATCATATTTATAAATCACATTGTGTCTCTAGTGTAAAAATTAACAACAACTATAGGAGTAATAAAACTCAAAATGTGTAATTGCTATTGTCAAATGAGAGGAAAAGAAAGTGCTCTCAAGAATATAACTACATGTGTGTTTAAGTGTGCAGGATTGATAAGCATTTTGAAAAGATTTTTTTAAAAAATTTTTTATTTAAAGAGAAGAAGTAAGAAAAAAAAAACAAAAGCAAAACAGAAAGAGGGTAGTAACAATATAGAATTCCAAAGGGGAAAGAAAAAAAAAGAAAAGAAAAGAACAACAACCACAACAAAAAAACCCAAAACAAAAACAAAAATACTAAGTAAGCACCTGTTGATAAGTTTCATACTATCATCACTGGAAATAGTTGTTCAAGTTACAAAGTTAAAACATACAAAGTACACATTCAAACAATGAGAGTGTTAACAGCTCTGCTCAACATTCTAACAAAAACAGTAATACGGTCATCTATCTTACATGCTTAAACACACTTGCAGTTATATCCTTTAGAGCACTTTCTTTTCCTCTCTTTTTTACAGTAGCAATTACACATTTTGGGATTTATTACTCCTACAGTTCTTACTACTTTTTAAACTAGAGACACAATATGGTATTTATAAATATGATTCTTATTTATTTCACTAATGAGGATAGTCTCAAGTTGTCTCCATTTCTCTATGAAGGCCTCAAGATCATTCTTTTTTATAGCTGAGTAGTACACCATTTTATAAAAATACCACATCTTTTTCATCTTCTCTGTGGTTGATGGGCATCTTGGTTGTTTCCAAGATTTAGCTGTTAGAAATTGTGCTGCTATGAACATGGGTGCACATATATCACTGTGATATGAACTTTTCAGTTTCTCTGGGAAAATACTCAGAAGGGGAATAGCTGAATTAAATGGAGTTTCTAGTACTAGTTTTCTGAGAATTATCCATGTTGATTTCAATAGTGGTTGCACCAGTCTACACTCTCACCAACAATGGAGCAGTGTTCCTTTTTCTCCACAGTCTTCCCAACATTTGTTATCAGTTGGTTTCTTGATGGCAGCTATTCTTTCCAGAGTGAGATGACATCTTCATGTTGTTTTAATTTGCATTTCTCAAACTACCAGTGATGGTGAACATTTATTCATGTATTTGTTTGCCATCTGTATATGTTCATATGAGAACTGTGTGTTCATCTCAGCTGCCTGTTTTTGGAGAGGGTTTTGATTTGGGGGGTTGATGTTTTTCAATTCTTTATATGTTCTTGATATGAGTGCTTTGTCTGAGGAGTTGATGGTTAAAATTATTTCCCATTGTGTGGGTTTTCTTTTCACTCTGATGGTGATTTCTTTTGAAGTGCAGAAACCTTTCAATAATATGAGATCCCATTTGTTGATACTCTGAAGTGTTTTCCATGCAATTTGTGTTTTGTTCATGAATTCTCTGCCTACACCTATGTCTCCAAGATTTCTACCTACCTCATCTTTTAGTAGATTTAGTGTTTATGCTTTAATATTTAGGTCTTTGATCCATTTGGACTTTAGTTTTGTGCATGGTGATAGGCATGGATCTAGTTTCAGTCTTCTGCATGTGGAGAGCCACTTTTTCCAACACCATTTATTTAAATAGGCTATGCTTCCTCCAATGAACTTGTTTAGAACCTTTGTCAAGTATCAGGTGGCTGAGTGTCTTTGTACCTATATTTGTATCTTCTAATCTGTTCCATTGATCCTCAGGTCTATTTCTTTGCCAGTACCATGCTGATCTTATCACTGTGGCTTTGTAGTAGTTTCAAGTCTGGAATTGAGATGCATCCTGCCTTGCCTTTATTGCCCAGAATTGGCTTTGCTATTCTAGGTTTCTTCTGGCTCCAAAAGAATTTTAGGAGTGTTTTCTCTAGATCTTTGTGGTATGTTATTTTGATTGGGATTGCATTAAATCTGTATAACAGTTTTGGGAGTATGGCCATTTTCACAACGTTGGTGCTTCCTATCCAACTGCATGGAACATCTTTCCATTTTCAAATATCCTATTTAATTTCCTTTTTAGTGTAGTATAATTTTCAGCATATAGGTCTTTTACATTTTTAGTTAGGTTGATTCCTAAGTATTTCATTGTTTTAGATGTTATTGTGAAATGTGATATTTCCATAATTTCTCTCTTGGTGAGGTTCTTGTATGTGTACAGGAATGCTATTGATTTTTGAGCATTGAACTTGTATCCAGCTACATGGCTGAATTTGTTTATTCTCTCTAGTAGTCTTTTAATGGAATTTTTTGGGTCTTCTATATAGAGTATCATGTCATCTGCAAATAGTGATAATTTAACTTCTTCCTTTCCTATCTTTATTCATTTTATTTCTTTCTCTTGTCTGATTGCCCTGGCTAGTTTTTCCAGAACTATATTGAATAGGAGTGGTAATAGTGGACATCCTTGTCTTGTTCCTGATTTTAATGTGAAAGATTTCAGTTTTTGTCCATTTAATATAATATTGGCTGTTGGTTTGCCATGGATGGCCTTTGTGAGTTTGAGGTAGACAGAGTGTATTCTGAGTTTCTGAAGGGTTTTTATGATGAAAAAGTGTTGGATCTTATCATAACCTTTTTCTGCATCTATTGAGATGCACATGTGGTTTTTGTTTTTGGCTCTATTGATGTGGTGTATTACATTTATTGATTTGCATATGTTAAACCATCCCTGCATTCCTGGAATTAACTGCACTTAGTCATGATGTATAATCTTCTTGATGATTTGCTGCATTCTATTTTCTAGTATTTTATTGAGAATCTTTGTATCTATGTTCATCAGTGAGATTGGCCGGTAGTTCTCCTTTTTGGTTGGGTCTCTCTCTGGTTTTGGTATCAGAGTAATACTTGTCTCTTGGAATGATTTAGGGAAGATTGCTTTCTTCTCAATTTCATTGAAGAATTTAAGGAGTATTGGCATCAAGTCTTCTCTAAATTTCTTAAAGAATTCAGCTATGAATCCATCAGGACCTGGGCTTTTCTTTGTGGTAAATTTTTATTATGTTTTCAATTTTAATAGCTGATATTGGGTTATTCAAAATTGCTATATCTTCTTGGTTGAGCTTTGGTAGTTCATGTTTCTAGAAATCTGTCCATTTCCTCTGTGTTTTCTTCTCTATGTGAGTAGAGATTTTCAAAGTAGGTTTTTATGATCTTTTGAATTTTCGTGGGATCTATAGTACTTTCCCCCTTTTTGATCATTATTGGGTGAATTTGGTTTTTTTTCTTTCTTTTTCATTATAAGGTTAGCTAGAGGTTTGTCAGTTTTGTTTATTCTCTCAAAAAAACAGCTTTTTGATTCATTAACTTTGTAGTTTTTTTAGTTTCAATTGCATTGATTTCTGCTCTAATATTTACAATTTACTCTCTTCTATGAGCTTTAGATTTAACTTGCTCTTCTTTTTCTAGAAGCTTGAGATGCAGTATTAGATTGTTTATTGTGCTCATTCTGTTTTCTTGATATGACAGTTTATTGCTATATATTTCCCTCTTATGACTGCTTTCATTGCACCCCACAGATTGCAATAGGTTGTTTCTGCATTTTCATTGAATTGTAGGTATTGCTTTTTTCTTCTTTAATTTCATCTGTAGCCCACTGATTGTTCAGAAGGTTGTTGTTTATTTTCCATATACTTATGCCAGCTTTGCAGTTTCTTTTGACATTAATTTTCAATTTCAGTGTGCTATGGTCAGATAGTATGCATGGGACAATCTCAATACCTTTGCATTTAGTTAAAAATGCTTTATGGGATAATATGTGGTCTATTTTGGAGAATGTCCCTTGGGCAGCTGAGAAGAATGTGTATTCTGATGTGGTTTGCTGGAATACTCTGTAAACATCTACTAAGTCCAATTGCTGATAGGTATGATTCAGTTCTATTATTTCTTTGCTGATTTTTTGCCTAGTTGATATATCCTCTGCAACAGTGGGCTGTTAAGTACTCCTGGAATAATTGTGTTCTTGTGTATTTGGTTTTTCATGTCCTCTAGTATCTGTCTTATATAGTTGGGTCCTCCTGTGTTTGGTGCTTATATATTTATAATTGTTAGTTCTTCCTTTTGAATTTTTCTACTTACAAGTATGTAGTGACCTTCTTTGACTCTTTTAATCATTTTAGGGTTGAAGTTCACATTGTCTGCAAATAGAATAGTTACCCTGCTTTTTTCAGGGTTCCTGTTGCATGGAATACTGTTTTGCATCTTTTCACTTTTAATCTAATTTTCTTTTTTGAGTCAGATGCATATCTTGTATACAGCATATTGTGTGATCCTGTTTCTTGATCCATTCTGTTAACCTGTTTCTTTTGATATGTGAATTGAGCCCATTTACATTTATGGATATCACTGATATGTAGTGGCTTGACTTTGCCATGTTGTGTTACTGTTTTTAGTTTTCTGCCTTTCTCCCTTGCTTACTTTTTGTCCAGCCTGGTCATTTCTTTCTGTTGTTGTTCTGGAGATTGTGGTCATTTTTATCTCTATCTATGATGTCCATCATCACTCTTTCTAAGGTTGGTTTGGTGGATATAAATTTCTTTAGTTGATGCTTGTCATGGAAGTATCTTGTTTCTCCATTAAATTTGAAAGACAGTTTTGCTGGGTATGTCAGTCTGTGTTGAAAGTTGTTTTCTTTTAAGACTTGAAATACTTCACTCCAAGCTCATGTTAACCTGAGGTTTTTTTTGCTGAGAAGTCTGCTGTGATTCTAATAGGCTTTCCTTGAGAGAAGAATTGTGTCATTTTCTCTAACAGCTTTTAGTATTCTTTTTTTATGCTGTATGTCTGAGATCTTAATAATTATATGTCTCTGGGTAGGTTTATACTGGTTATGACTGTGTGGCATTCCATCTGTCTCACTTGTTTGTGTATCCAATTTTTCCACCATGTTTGGGAAATTTTCTACCACTATTTCTGTGAGCAGCTTGATTATATCCTTTGCATTGTCTCCTGCCTCCCCACTAATACCTATTATTCTAACATTGTTTCTCCTGGCATCATTTTTTAGATGTTGGATTTTCACTTCATGATGCTTTGCTGTTTTTATAAGTTCTACCCTTTCAAGATCGCTCTCTGCAATCCTGTCCTTAATGTCTGAAATTCTATCCCCATCTTCATTTTAATGGCTTTGCAGGCTTTCAATGCAATTTTTTGTTTTTTGCATATCTCTTTCAATTTGTTTCATAGATTCTGCTTGTTTTCTACATTGTTCATTCAAAGTTTCAATCAATTTCCCATGCTCCTGTAGTTTGTTATCTATTTCTTCTCTAGCTATGTTGAGCAGCTCATTTACTAAGGTTTTTACTTTTGTCTTTACATAAGACATGATTTCTAGTTTGGTTTCCTCTATAGCCTCATGGATTTTTTTTTAACTTCATTTCCTATCTTTTCAGAGATTTCTGGTGTATGAATTTTGGGGTCCTTTATTTAATTACTGCCTACAGTTGCACCTGATGGACAAGATGTTCGGGAGTCCATTTTGCCTTTTTGTTTAGTCATTTTCACCTTTTGGGTGAATTTCTTGTCTTTGTATTCCAACAGACACAACTTTCTGCAGTGTGTGTTTTAGGGTTCTACTGTGTAGTTGATGTTTGTCAAATTGCTGGGTACCACAATGAAGAAGAGATCCAGTGTCCTGAATTCCTCCTACCTTGCCACACTGACTGAATCCTGATGAGGTCTCTGTTTGGGTGAGGGGTTCCTGAAACTTTCATCAAACCAGCATGGTAGTCCACTGTAGTCCAATGTTCCTGGTGCAAGGGCGAGTCCAGCAGATGTGGTCCCAGGGAGCTCAGGCCTATGGCAGGCTTCCTAGATGTTCCTGTGGAAGGACGGGCCCAGGAGCAGTAGTCCCATGCACCTCAGGCCCACTGCCACTGGTCCATGCAATGTTCCCTATCCCAAACAGCCTGGACCAAGCTGCCAGTCTCCACAATGTTCCCAGTCCTGAACAGCCCAGTCCGAGATGATGGTCTCTGAGAAGTTTCCAGTCCCAAACAGACCAGCCAGAGATGCCAGTCTCCAAGAGGTTCCTTTCGGGTCTATTACTAAGTTTTTGTGGGATCATTAAGCAGAACTCTTTGCAGTCTCACTGTTTGAATGGCCACTTTGTGTGCTTTAATTTTGTAACTTGAACAACTGTTTCTAAGATGACAGAATGTAATTTGTCAACTAGTGGTTTCTTAGTGTTTATTTTATTTTGTAATTTTGTACAATTGCTTCCCTTTTTTCTGTTTTGCTTTTTTTCTCTTTAAATAAAATTTTAAAAAATAAAAAGAAAGAGCAAAAAAGTGTGAGAAGTGATTCTTTAAGTAGCTAAGTGACAGATTGGAGAGAGTGTGGGTGACCTAGCTAGGAATGGCTTGAAGAGTAGTGAGTGTCAGCCTTGTCTCTGATTGGTAGTGGGATCTACCTAGTGCTCTATGGGCTTGTATTTGTCACAGGTGATGAGTTCTGAGCTCAGTGCACTTGGGCTCCCCCTAATGGTCGCATATGAAACTACAGGGATGTTTATGCCTGGGCTCTCACTGGTCTCACATATGGTCTTGCACAATAATACATGACCCTGTCCTCACAGGTCACAGAGTTTGGCTACAGGGAGAACTTGTTATTGGCTGTGTCCGCAGTGATGGACATGTTGCATTGGAAGGCAGGGTTGTAGTTTGTCCAGTCCAGTAACCCAACCACTGCAGAGCTTTCCAGGAGGCTGGTGGCTCCAACTCCAGTAGTAACTACTAGTGACAGAGCCCCCAGTGACAGTGAGGGTGAAGGACAGTGTCTCCTCAGGCATCAACAGGCTGGTTCCTGATTGTCAAAGAGTCAGATCAGACAGCACACCTGAGGACAGGTGGGGCATGGTGAGTCTTTCCCTTCCTGTATTCTGGCCCCCACATACAACTAGACACCCCAGAACTCTCACCCAGTGGAGCTGCCATTAGACAAAGGAGGGACCATAGCATCACTATGTGGCCTGCAGGATGGAGACCTCCACCCTCAACCTGCTGATGACAAAGGTTTCTTTTGCCAGCACCTAGGATGACTTGCATGGCTTGTGTGTCTCAGGGGCTGTATAAGAGGCTGAGCTGGGACAACAAGGAATCTGCACACCTGCCACGGGGTGTTGGGAGCTGCTGAACTTGGCACTGCTGGTGTGGGATTCAGCATGGCAGATCTGTTCTCTGTTTTGTGGCTTTACATGGAGTGGTGTTGTATATTATGATCATGTAAAGAAAATATTGTGAGTTTCGTTTTGCCATCTATGAGCCCACCATTCTGTGGCTTTAATACTAATTTCTGGAGAACCCTTTAGGAAGGTGATGTTCCTGCTGCTGCTGTGGTCTCTAATTTGCCCCACTTGCATGGACCTGTGTCATCCATGTTCGTCACAATTCATATTGATATTGTCTCCAGTGTTTCTATCTGCACAAGGGAATACTGTGCTGGCTCTGATACAAGATAATGACCTTGTGCTCTCCAGCATTTTAAGAGGATCCTTGTAATACAAGTTCACATCTGAGAAGACCATGCATCAAACATTAGGGCAGGTGACAGCCAGTGACCAGGTAGAGGACGTAGCTGAGGTATTTGGAATGAGGGTCTCTGGTGTTATTGAGGCTTGAGAGGTGAGGCTGACATAAGGAGGGAAGCCTTGAACCTCCATGCAGCACAGAGAGTGCACTGCAGACAGTGAATGGTGAAGCATTCAGTCAAAACAGATTCTGTTGAAATTGAGCAGTGTGTGAATTAGAAATGACGTCTCCTACTCATAAGTTCATCTGAGAAATAAGAGGCCAGCTGGCTTGATGATGACCAAAAGTGGAGTCCTAACATCACATCTATTTTGTCCTTGGACTCTTTGTGATGTGCCCCAAAATATGGACACTCTGCTATTGTCAGGACTTGTGAGAGAAGTCTCCCCACTAACTCTGGGATGCAAGAGAAGAGTAGGAAAATGATTCGAGTAGTAAAGAGACATTCAGGGAGCAGAGAGATCTGGAATAATCTGTGCGTAATTATACTCAGACAGTAAGAGTGATCTCACTTCTTCAAAGTGGAAGCACAATGTCAAGAGAAGGAAGGTAGATAGAGGAGTGAAGGAACTTTGTACAATTTAGGAAAACCAGAAACTTGAGTGCAAGATATGAAGCTATTTCAGAGTGTAAAATTGAAGTATTTTTAAAACAAACAATAAAATCCTTGTAGGGAATATTCTACCCTGTGCTTGTGCCACATTTCTTTATCCTCTCATAGATTGAATAACAGCTATTTCTACAGCATAGAGCACTTATGAGAAAAGCAAAAATAAATAATTTCATGAAAATGTTTTTTGAATTCACTTTATATTTTATTTTTTCTATTTTAATTTCTTGTTCACTGGTACTTAATATCATGGAGTTTGTTTCTGCCTTTATTGTAGCTTGACATAACTAACACTAACTTGTGCCTTGTTTTTGACCCAGAAGAGTGAAAAAATTCTCAAGGTACAAGTCACATGAGAAAAGCAGAATGAGCTGCAGGCATAAGAGAAAAAATTAACCTCGTCAACAAAGAAAGAGGATACAGGTGGGGATCAAAAATTAATGTAAGATTCTAGCTAAATTGTTTCCAATAGGCTGTCTTTTTGTGATTTTGTTTTAAAACCTCTGTAACTTTCCAGTTCCACACCTCTGGTTTTGACTCTGAGATATGGGTCTACCTGTGGTCGCTGAGCTCAGCTAATAAAATTAAAAATTTATCAGTTTGGCTGTTTTGATTCATACTGTTAAGGAACCCTTCCCCTTAAGGGTATAATCATGTTTGATACATGTGAACCTCGTGGTGTGTTTAAATTAGGAGAAATACTAATCATTTTATGATAAAATCATTCAAACTCGCTTCTGCTAGCTTTGAGAAATACAGTGTGGTCCTGTTACCTGTATTTGCCCTAATGTACAATAGCACACAAGAGCTTCTTGTTCATATGGAACTGTCCCTAAGTACCCATCTATCTACAACTTCCATCCTTCACTCTGTTCTTCTTTAAATCTGTTTAATAAGCACCTGCAGCATGTTTTTCCCAGGGTTCTGCTTCTTAGTGAGGTCCAGCTTTGCAAAAGCTGTCACCTTGTCTTCTAAGCAGTTTTACCAACTTGAGCTCCCAACAGCAAGGAATGCAAGTTTGTGCTGCTCAGCAGGTTACAGGGCTGGTAATTGCATGTGAGGATGGAGTTCATAAGGAAAAGCACTTTTTGGCTTTTTGTTGTTATTTAATTTAAGGTTTTCTAATTAAAGAAATGGGAGTATAATAATCAGAAGCCTATTTTTCATCTTTATATCTTCTTTAATATTGTGCAACTCAGATATCTTACTTATATTTTCAGAGATTTATGTTTTTATGATTTCCATGAGAAACTGTTCATACAGATTTTCAGGAAAGCCAAACTTACTGAAGCTTTGGTTTACTGCCTCTGGAATCTAAAGACTGAAACTAACACAAGGGCAATGAAACAGGCACCTGTTGAGACCAGGCAACCTCATAGGTGAATCAAGATAGAAACATCTGGATAATAGGTACTGCCTCTGGCTGGTCTGGACATTTTGGGGGTTGTGACTGAGACAGGTCCTAGATGGAAGTTCCATGCACAGAGGAGCAATTTAGGGTACATAAGAAACCTCCATTTTGCTTGGGGGGAGTTGGAGGTGTAGAAATGTGGATCACAGAAGTCACATAAGACCTGTGTTAGAGGGAGTTTAGAGTCATGAGGACCATCCAAGATTGGAATAGGATAATTACTGGCCTAGGGAACCAAAAATTCGTATTGGTTCCTATTTGTGTGGGTATTTTTATTTAATTGAAATGCTTATACTACTTCATATGAATTGTATATTCTTCAGTTACAGTTACAGAGTTAATTAGCTCTCTGCTGCTTCAGTACAGACATGGCTACTTAGAGAGTTTGCTGGCAGAAAGTCAGATTTAAGATGTAACAACCGGAGAACATAGAAAAAAGCAAAAGAAGGAAAGAACACTGTCTGAGCTGCAGAAAAGAGCTAGGCAGTACTTTTTTCATTTCTGTTTTACTACTTACTAATCTCTGTTAGTTCATCCAAAGAAGAGTTTGTTCTCTCATTGTTTGGTTGCTTGATCACATTTCTTTCATCCTTTATCTTGTAACTTGAACAACTACTTTAAGATAGTAATATGCAATATATTAATTAAAGCTAATTTCCTCCTAATTTTGAATTTCTGTATCTGTGTTTTCTGTTTTGCTTTTAGAATTAAGAAAAAATAGAACCTGAAGAATATCAATATTTGGTCTTCTCTGGAGTTGTAGAATTTGTTGATGAATCAGTTGAGTCTCGGTCTTATTTTAGTTATTAGGTTTTTAAATTATAGCCTGAGTTTGTTTGAATATTACTGTATTATTCAGGTTTTTTATTTTCTGTGGTTCATTTTGGCAGTACACATGGATTTAGAAATCTATCCATTTCATCTAGATCTTCCAATTTATTGAAGTACGGTTTCATAGTAATTTCTGATAATCTGGATTTTAGCAGAGTTAATTGGGATTTCACTTTTTTCATTTTTAATTGCATTGATTTGTGCCTTTCCTCCATTCTTTGGTACAAGTGGCTTTATTTTGATAATTGTTTGAAAAAACAGCTTTTAGTTCATTATACTTTTTATATTTATCCAAAATTCAGTAATGTCTGAACTTACCTTGAAAATTTCATTCTTAAACTAGCTTTGCATTTGAAATGTTCCACGTTTTCTGGGATCTTTAGGTCTATCATTAGGTTATTTATTTAAACTTGCTCTGTGTCTTGGTAATTTTTTTACTGCTGAGACAAAATACCTGATACCGAAAGTTAAAGGAGGAAAGATTTACTTCAGTTCACAGTTTGTAGAGGTTTCAGTCTGTGGTTAGCTAATTCCACAGCACAGTGCGATGGCAGAGCGACACCATAGAGGAAAAACAGTTCATGGTGTAGCAGGATGAAGGCAGCAATGAACATCTTGTCTTTATCTTTTATTCCATCAAGGATACATGCTTTTTGGGGGGGGCCATGTACACTCAGGAAAGCTTCTGTCTTCAGTAAATCCATTCAGTCACATCTGGAACTACAATAATTCCTATGTGTGGACTAATTTAGTCCCACACAGCCTTAATTGCAGTGCCACATGACCTAGATCCAACCAGTTCAGAAAAACCCAAGTATTAGTAATAGATACAAGGTATAACGCTATTCTTTTTCATGTGAACATTCATGTTTATAAGCTTCCCTCTTAAAATTATTTTTATTGTGTCCTGTAGGCTGTTATATGTTTTAATGAGGTCATTTGAGCCTATAAACTGTCATAATATCTTCTTTGATTTGTTGTGTGACTCAGTGATTCAAGAAAGCACTGTTTAATTTCTATGTATTTGCTTAATTTCTTGCATTTCATTTGCCATTGATTTCTAGTTTTATTGCACTGTGGTCTGATAATGTGCACAGAAAATGTTCAGTTATTTCATCTTACTTTAAGCATGCTTCTTTGGATAATATGAGATCTATTTTTGAGAAAGTTTCACATATTGATGAGAAGAAGCTGTCTTTAACATTTGGGTGGAGGGCTCAGTAGATACTCTATTATATCTATTTGTTAGAAGGTGTTGTTCAACTCCAATATTTATTTGTTCATTTCTTGTCTAGTTCATCTGCTTATTTGTGACAGTGGTGCATTGAAGATCCCCACTATAACTGTATTGATGTTTATCTGATTTTATGTCCAGTGATGTTTGTTTTATGAGTTCAGCACACCAATACTTTGTGCATAAATATTTATAAATATTTTATTTTCCTCTTAACTCATAACCTTAACTAATATGCTGTAACCTTTTTTTCTTTTCTGCTCCATTTTGTTTTGTAAAATTTTTAGTCTGTAAGTTTCCTACTTAATTTTGCATTAAATAGGTTTCTTGCATGTAGTGCATAAATAGTTTTTGCTTTTGTTTAGTCCAATCTGACAATCAGTGTGATTTCACATGGGAGTTGACTTCATTCACTTGAGAATCATTACAGAAAGTGCTTGAGTTGGTCTTATCATTGCATCATTGCTGAGGATATATAGTCCATGGTTGGAGAGGCAAAAAGCAGTCAGGTTGCTTTCTTCTTTTTCCTTTATTGTATTCAGACTACAAGCATATTAATTGGTACCAATCATACCAGTCGTGGCCTTCCCATTATGTACATCTAGAACTGTGCTCCATGGAGTAATAAGAAGTCATACTTCCTTAATTCATATTTACTCACCCCGATGCACTCACCGTGAAAAGACCCAACTATGAGTGCATGGAGTTCTGAAGGACAACCACATATAAGCCATACCCATAGGTTGAGTTTTTTTGGTATGTTGGGTTGGTGGTCATGAATTTATTGAGGTGGTCATTGTCAGGCAACCCGCTGGACCCCTTCTATCACTCTTCCAACAGAATCTTTTTTTCTCCCAATAAATATATTCTACTCTTCACCACTGTTGTTCCTAAAATTCATTCTTTACTTTTAGAGATCATGAGCTTGTGGACATAGTAGGTTAGGAATTCCATTTCCCTATATTCTTTGGAAGGCTTCCAACAAGATCACTGCACGGAGACTTGGGCAACACAATGCCAAATTCCCTCACTCCTTTGGAATTTATTCTCAAGCACTGGAAGTTCGAACCTTTCATGTTAAAAATGAGTCCAATGGGATTTCTCTGCAGAAATGCGTGGCTTACTTACCTCCTAGAGCCAAAGTGGAATACAGAGAGTAAAGCTGTGTGCATACCCAAGATGAAAAAGCCTGGTATCTATCGAGGTCCTCTAGACATGACCTCAGTAGCAGTACCTCTAACTGCCATTCCATAACTGAGACCTGTACAGCTTGAAGAATTTTGCAATTGGTTATTGCCCCTTTCCCCTCATGGCAGTTTGGGTTACTTCTTCAGAAGGGGAATTTTCGCATGCAGATGACTTATTCAGAAATATTATAGGCAGTGGGATAGGACTAGTTCCTCAATAGAACCAGTGCAGACACCTGGAAACTGCCGAGGAAGCTGATGCTTCCTGCTGTGGACCAGGCCTGAAGACAAAAGACCACACAAATACACCCATATCCTGAGGACTGATAGCCTAAATATTGCTGATACCCATAGAGAGAGTCACTACTCTCTCAGAATGCCCCTTTTTCTACACGACTCGCTTCCCCATTTGTCCCTAATGGAATCAATTTTACCTGAACTATTGATCTTATTGGCAAACTATAGTTATGTCCCATCTTATTCCCATCTGCCTTGTGAGATCCCAGTCTTCACTCCCCTTGAATCCATGGTTTTACTCTATAAAAGTATCTGGAAAAGAGAGTCCTTAGTAACCAACTAGGGACACCTTTCGTCTCTCTTCAGACAGAAGCTTTCTTTCTTCAGACAGAAGCTTTCTTTTTCCCAATAAATATATACTACTCTTCAAAAAAAAGGTGGTCATTTTCAAGGAAACACCCTATTTGTACATTAACTATGAAAGGTAGTTTTGCGGGCATATTAAACTGGATTGGAAATTGTTTGCCTTTAGGGCTTGTAACTCTTTGCTTCTTGCTGTTGTGAAGTTTAAATTTCACATTGATTAGGAATTTAATTACAATACATTTACTTTTACATTTGACTTGTTGCTTTGCCTAACAGCTTTTAAGATTTGACCCTTGTGTTACCCTTTTGGAATTTCAATGTAACATGTTGGGGAGAGTCTCTTTTCTTAATGTTGCTATTTAGGGGTTCAATATATCATATTTACCAATATTTTGAATTCTATACATGGACACTTTCCTTGTATGATTTCTGTAAACTGCTATTATCTTCTTCATGCAGTCTTCCAATTTTTCACTTATTCCAATTAATTATAGGTAACTGTTCTTTGCAATATCTAACAGGTTTTGATCTATTTTCCTTGGTCTCTTGTTTTTTAAGATATTCCTGAGTGTATGTTCACATGCATGAGCCCCAGCCTCTTGTTCTGAAATTTATGACCTCTGCTGCGAACACTCTCAGTATATCTTTTAAAAAATCTCCTGGATTTCTGTTCAGTACATTTTCATGGATCATTATTTTTGCTAGACTATCCATTTATATATTGTAACATATTGTGTTGTTCACCTAAATTTTATCATGTCTTCTTTAACATCAATTTTTTTGTTACATCCATTATATGATTACTTATGCCATCTTTGATCTCACCAACCATAGAACTTGCTTATGTCAACATTTGATCACTTCTGTTAATTTGGGGAGGAAAGAGTGTGGTGTGATTGTCTTAATGCCATTTTCTTAGAGATAAACCACAGTAGTGTTGATGGCACAAGCTAAAGCAGATATTGGTAGATACAAATACTCCAATCATAGCAACAATCAGATAACAAAAAAACAGGAAAGAAATCTGTAACAATAGACTCAAAGAGAAACTGGATATTGGTGTAATATAAAAATAAATAAAGTACCACTGTGTCATCCTTAAATGTAAATAGATGTAGAATAATAATAATGTATACAGAACTGTATACCGATTAGTGACATAAGATAATTATATACTAAATGAAACAACTATATTATCATTAACAACAGAAGGTAACTAGGTAGCAATAGAATAGATTCAAATAAATATCTAAAGATTAATAAAGCCTAATAGCAATATTAATAATGGAGGAGGTGGGGAATTGGAAAAGAAAAAAGCAAAATTTTAAAAACACCGAAAAAGAAGATGATAAGGACGGGGAAATGTACGATAAAGGATGCAATTAAGCAGTAAAAAATAGATTTCAATAAAAGTAGCTGAAAAGACAAAAAGGAAAATAAAAAAGAGAAATTTCTATACTCTTCCAAAGAGAAACAGAAATTGATCAAAAATTTTGTTTCTTTGAAACATTATTTTCTTTCTGGGATTTACATTACTGAAATTCTTGACATATGGGATGGCTTAGTGAGTTACTACCAGTTCTGTTTTGCTTTCACTTTCACATTTTTTGAGTGTGAATGCTGTGTTCCTCTCTGCCTTTCCTGCTTGACATAGTCAGTCAGTGGTGTCCTGCATTCTTTTGGGGGAAGCGGGGGAATGGCAAGTGGTGATAGAGAGATGATTCCGAGATTAGGCTGATGGCACAGATCTGATTTTTTAAATAAGTGCAGGAGTTTATATACACTGAAGAGGAAGGGCAGAAGTGAGCTCAGAGGAAGGGTGGGATTGAGCTTCAGCAAGGGTGGAATTAGGCTTAGGAAAAGCAGGGATGCACTGTGGGGCAGGTTCAGAGGGGGGTGGCCCTGGCAGGGATGCTCTACTCAGTGTGCCGAGTAGAGGGATGTCTGAGTGTGCTCCAACTCTCTCTTCTGCCAGGGCAGCCAGCCAGACCTCAGGACCTTGACCTCCCACAGATTCCCCCTCTTTTTTTATTAATTCCAATTGTATGGAGGCCATCATGGCTTGTTGAGAATGTAGGGTGTGGACCCGGGTGCATAACATCCATAAAACATAAAAACCAATTAATCCCAGTAATTCTAGGAGTCCCAGAGTGAGGAGACTAGAGGGCAAAAAGAAGTATTTTTGGTTATGCAAGCGGTCAGTGAGGACAGTATCAGTCAGCACTGGCATTTGGATAGAGTCAATTATCTGTATTTGGTTGGTGGGCTGTAGAGACAAGTTCCAAAAGGTGCTGTTGTATGGACTCAAAATCCACTCACAGAGTGAAAGATGCACAGCTGACAGGTTGGCAGGTTTTGGAGTAATGCAAACCCCCACAGAAGCCTATTGTTGATCACAGGCCATTGTAGCGACGCACCACAGATCTTGTAGTTCTGTGTCTAGAAGTTCTATTTGTTGCTGAAGTTTTAAGAGAGCCATGTGGGTGTAGGCATTTATTTGTTGCTGCACTTGAAAGGTCTCAGAGGTGGAGCTGGATAGGTTTTTGAGAACCTGGGTAGTCACTGTTGATTGAGTGAGGGAGACAGCAGCGGTGGCTCCTGCAACGGCAGCTCAGCAGTAGCTTGGGCAGAATAGGGAGGAGATTTCAGGCTTGGTTGCAGCATGCTTTAATGGCTCCCCATGTGATGCAGGGGTGGTGGTGGTATTAGGGATGCACCTCCTGCTGCATCGAATTGGTACACCCCTGGGTGACTGTCGTGTAGTGTCAGTCAATCCATCTCTGAGGTCAGAAGCAGTGGTGGGCTGGACATCGAATGTGGGGATCCACACGGGGTGAGAGGCTGTTTCTGGAAAGACAAGCAAATCCTCTACCTTGGGTTAATAGGGGAGCAGCAGGTTGCCATTGTTGACTAAGGAGGTCCTTCCATCTCACCAGAGGAAGTGGAGTGTGAGGGGCAAGTAATGGGCCCCAGTGTTTGTGAATAGAAGATAGCCCTTTTATCACTATGAATTTTGTTAATAAATTCATAGTGATAAAGGATTTAGTAACTAACTAGATGAACAGTAGATGAACTAACTAGATGAACTAACTAGATGAACTTACTAGATGAACAGTAGTTCATCTGGTGTGCTCCAGGGACATAGGTTCCCCACTGTTGTTATTAAAATTTTTAAGGAAAGATTGCTATGTTTCATGATGGTCTGTCTTTGGGGATTGTAAGGGAGTCCATGATGTAGGGAAATGTTATATGTTGAACAGGCATATATGAAGAAGGCACTGGTGTAATAAGGACCATGATTTTTTTAACAACCACAGCTGCTCTAACAGTTGCACCTGTAGAATAGTAGCAAACAGTTACATATTTTACATAGAAAATGTAGAAATCAAATCATATACAATGTGGTACCACAGAAAACCATGATGACACTTTGTAACATAGTTGAATCTTCATTTTGACATCAAATTACTCCTTTTTGGTTAATCATCCCTGTCTAATACATAGAAGATTTTACCTAACTTGTTGTCATTTGGGGGATATACATCTCATAAGCATCAGTGAGAGGCAGGGATCTGAATCTGAACCAAAATTCTGTCACCATAAACAATCCCTGTTTGACATTTTGAGAAACCAGTATATCTGGAAGCATGAACATATGCATACACCATGAAGTTAGCAACAATCATTTGTCATAAGCCTATGAAAAACTTTTTATGGGCATTTTTTAAATCAAAAAACCTTTTGCATTAGTGTTTTTTTTAACGATGACCAATGTGAACATATTACAATAAAATTGTCATATAACTTTAGTTGAGATATCTCCCAGAAAGTTATGGAGATCATTGAAGCCTCCAATCAATGAACAAGAGCTGGTAAAATGTTACCAGGTGGCCACTTTCTTATTCATCAACTGAAGTCTCGTCCAACAATCCCAACCCCAAGGGATATTTGTTTAATCATTTTATAATAATTTTTCTTAAGAAAACCGCAATTATAACATTTAACATATTATCTTTGAACAATGAGAGACTCTTAAATTATGATAAGCTACAATGTACAGTACATTTACATAACTGACTTTAGCATCATTGTGACTAATTGGGAACCCAGGTGGAAGCATGTGTTGTTATTATATAACTCAAATAAATCTTGAGTAAATGATCTATAAATGCAAAAGAAAAAGGAAAAAGGAAAACTGCTGAGCTCAAAATAAAAAAAGCAGCTGTTCACAAACAAATGGACAAACTTGGACAGACAATCTGTATATATCCAAAATATGTAGAAGCAAACACAGAGTTGTCAGTATCCACGAGAACACTCCAAGTCTTAAACTGGACAAACAGACAGATTCTCAGGCAGACTAATGAACATCTTACACAATCAGAGTGCACTCAAATATATTTTATCCAAATTGAATTAAAAGAAAAAGAAAGACCACTAAATTTTGTTCCTAATGTGAGTGGCCAAGGGGGTGATGTCAAGCAGTCAACTGGACTTGATGGCAGTGCTTTTGATCTCTCCCCAGAAACAAGCCTGGTTTCTTACCATGGAGAGTGAGATGCCTCATACGGCCTGACCTGAGCTGAAAAGTCTCAAGAGGTCTTTGTATAGCCAGCATCTTCTCTATGTCTGCATCTCTGGGAAATCTCCTACCCAGGCACCTGATGTATAGATATTCTGTGGCTTCTGATTCTTACAGTGGCTCAGTCTGAAACAAATACCCCCTTTCCAAAACATCTTCTGCTTAATCAGTCAGTGAATGCTACACTGAATTTCCAAGTGTAACTTGCTGTGTGGAATCAGTTACTCTCAGAATTAAAGCACATACAGTCTGCTTTTCCAGATTACAGTAACTAAGGGCTGGGGATTTAGCTCAGTGGCTTAAGCGCCTGCCTGGCAAGCGTGAGGTCAGGAGTTTGATCCCTGGTACCAAAAAAAAGACCTTGTATACAGTAACTAAGGTTTTTGTTTGGTAGCTTTTTGTTTTGTTTTTTGTTTAAATTTAGCACCGCTTACTTAGGCAATTATTTCTCCTTGGGTCTGCTGACCCGTTTCAGGCTTATTTTGTTTTGCACAGACAGTTTCCCCTCTAATCTCTACAGATGTTTAAGACTGCTCTTTTGTAGCTAAGTGTGGTGGTACATACCTATAATCCCAGCACTTGGGATACGGAAGGAGAAGTATTGCCAATTCAAGGTCAATCTGAGATGTCTGGTGAGATCTTCTTAAAAAAAATGGAACAAAACAACCTGCTCCATTTTATACCTATAATGTAACACACTGCACATTGCACTCAGGTTATGCAGTTTCTTTCTGAATCTCCTGCAACATAGTGGACACCACAAAGTGTAATTCAGCCCTTAAACTCTGTAGTGCCTAGGCCTCATGGCATTCAACAGAATTTTGGCTGTAGTGTGGAAGAATTCACTTTCAGGCACCAAAGGATGATTGTTGGACAGATTATGTCATGGACACTGAATTAGCTGGTCCTTCTGGGAGTGGTAAGTAGGATACTCCTTGGATTTATTTTGCTTTTCTTTTAATCACAGGTCTGCATTCTCTTGCAGTGAATTAAACTGGTTGTCCTCCTATGATCTGTTTTCTTTCCTGCAGTGCATGTCTTGAATTTAGGAGCTGAATGGACTAGAGACTTCTTCCTTCCCTCTTAAATTGTGCTCTGTTTGATTTTGATTATGCTTCCACAGGCATGGATAGTTAGAGGTTTGTGCCTTTGTCCTGTGATCAGATACTTCAGTTAAGTTAGAGGAGAGGAAGGTACACTGTGGTTAGTCCAGTAGCCAGTTTTCACTGACTTCTTAACAGCCTTCTCAGTCTCCACTCCTTTCCCTCTGTGATAAACCCGACCTCCACTTCTATCTTCTCATTCTGTGAGGTTCAAGATGGGTACAGTATGCTGCACCCTCTGGCTGTGCCTCTTTTCCCAGGCTCTTCACTTGAGATTTTTCTCAGCACTCCACAATGTAGCAATACTCTGGCTGTGCTCTCAGTGATGCTGTGGACTCTAGGGATTTAGAAGCTTTTGCTTGCTTGTAGAAGGTCTCATGTTCAGACACTGAACAATTGGCAGTGGCAAGGATATTCTATGGACTCAGAAGCACAGGTGTCATGATGGGAAATGTCATGTTGTGATGCTCATCATGCTACTTTTCTCCCCAGGGCCATATCAGTGGAGACCACTACTTGTACCTGAAACTGTCTGAACCATGGGTCCCTAAGCAGGACTGTGTCTTTGTTTTTTACTTTTACAAAGGCCTGCTGGTGATTTTTCAGTCACCCTCTCTGAGTGATTATCTGGCTGTCAGTTACACTTGGTTCCTAGTCCATGAATATCTCCCTCACTGGAGTCCCTCTCCCAGTGAGGAGACTGGGTAGACTGGAGCCATTCTCAACAGGCATGCTCCCTTTTTCAAGCACATTAGATACTTTTCAGGGGTGATATGTTTACCATTGGACCTGGTGTATAAGGAGTGCTGGGTGCCTGAGTGGCCCAGCTTCACATTCTGCACTCTCCTGATCCTGGGCTTGATTTGGTGGGTTACTCTTGCAGATTCCCTTAATATATCTGTGTTCATCTGCCTCCTGCATTACTGAGTACCTGAATTTTCTAGTAAAAATCTTGTAAACTTCCCTTATGCACCGCTGTCTATACTCAACCCTTTTGGCTGGTCTTTATATTTCTTCCTTTGAGGGTTTTCTGCTCAATTCACTTGTTCATTTAATGATTAGGCTGCTTCTTTTGGTGTTCAGATTTTTGAATTCTTTACATACTCTGAATATTAATCCTCTCTTGGAGAGTAGCTGGTAAAGACTTTGTCCCATTTTGTCAGTTGTGCCTTCTGTTCATCATTTCCTGTGCTATAGAGAAGATTTTACTTAGTTGTCATCTAATTTGCTTATTGCTGATTTACTTACTTTGCTATTGTGGTCCTATTCAGGAAGTCTTTTCCTGTGCCTATAACTTCAAGCTTATTTCCTACATCGTAGTCCAGCAGTTGTGATGTGCCCAGTCTTATACGAAAAAATTCTATCCATTTTATTTGATTTTACTGCAGAGTAAAATCTCATTTCATTCTTCTGCCAATGGATAGATTTCCTTGAAGCTATTGCTGAAAAGTATATCTTTTCTTTAGCACTTATTTTTGCCTTCTATGTAAGAAGTCAAATGGATTTAGATGAATGAGTTTCTTTTTATGTCTTCTGTTTTATTTTATTTGGCTACATGTTTCTTTTGGTGAAAGCATTATGTTTCTGTTACTTGGCTTTATATTATACTTTTAAATTTGGTATTGTGTTGCTTTGAGGTTTGCACGGACTATTATGGGTCTTTTGCACTTCTCTATAAATGCTCGGTTTTGATTTTCTAGTTTGGTGAGGAATGTTGTTAGTATTTTACCAGGGAGTACATGGAATCTTTAGATTAGTTTTGGTAATGTGGCCATTTTGGAAAATTTCTGCCATTATGTGAACAAGACAAATTTTTCCATTCTCTAATGTCTTCCACAATAGTTTTTCAGTGCTCTGTACTTTTCATTATGAAGGTATTCCATCTTGTTTGGTAGGTTGATTACTAGTTATTTATTGACACTATTGTAAATGAAATCGTTTTCATTTCTCTCTTAGGAGTTCATAATATAGTTACTAATTTTTGTGTCAATTCTATATCTTACCTCTTGACTGAATTTATTGTATTTAACAGTTTCCTGTTAGAATTTTTAGAGCCTTTTGTAAAAAAAAATTGCATCACCATCAAATAGATATGTTGTGTTGTCATTACCCTTTCATTCTAGGAATTTACTTTATTCTTTGGTATGTTCAGAGAACCATTGGTCTTCAGCATTGAATTATTAAATCTCTGTGATTGGTCACTATCTGTAATTTCTTTCTCATTGATTTCTAGTTTTATTTCACTGTGATAAGCTAGAGTGTGATCATATCAGACAGGTTGTGATGGTTTTGTGTATTTATTTAAATATGCTTCATAGCATAAAGTGTGGTGTAATTCAGAGAAAGTTCCATATGCTGTGGAAAACAATATGTAAATTTTTTTCTATATTGGCACTCTAAAAGTATCTATAAATTTTATTTAATCTATACTGTAGTTTATTGTGGGAGGTCCAGGTCCAGAGCTCTGGCTGGCCTCCCTGGCAGAAGAGCGAGTCTGAGCACAGACAGATTCCCCACTCCTTGGCACCAAAGTAGAGGATTCTTGCCAGAGCCACCCAACTTGGAGCCCACCCCACAGTGCATCCCCACCTTCTGTAAGCTCACTTCCGCCCTTCTCTAAATTCACTTCTGCTCTTCTCTAAGCCCACTTCCACCCTACCTCTTCAGCCTTATATATACTCCTGCACTTCTGCAATAAAATCAGATCTAAACCATCAGCGCCTGATCTCCAGTCTTCTCTCCATCATCCCTTGCCAGTCCCCTGCAGCCACAAATTGGCCACAAGTGGCACCCAAAATGGTGCATTGGTGCCTCCTTGGGACTCAGTAAGTGACCCCTGCCCACATGATGGGCCCCATGCTTTGCAAGGAGCAGCCAACAGGCATGGGCTCTTGCTGCCCTCTTGCAAAATTGCCTATTCTGCCTTTTTCCAGTATTAGGAAATCCTTCTCCCCCCTTAATCCCTGGTTCCGCACTGCTTACATATGGGATCCTCAGACTTGGACTCAGCTCCTAAAGTGTGTCCAAATTGTTGAACAACATGAAGGGAAAGTCTTTCTCCTGGATATCCAAGCTACTTTGCTCACCATTAGAGCTTGCCTAAAGGGCTCAGACAATGTGACTGGGGTTGATTCGGAAGCCTTCCTGCTGTGAGTGGATCCTGCTGCTTGTGCCATCATGGTGTCCATGGGGTTCCATCCCTTACCCAAGAATTGGAAAAGGATCTCTCCCTGAGCCAAGATCAAATAAACCCAATTGAGGAGAGGACCTCTATTCTGCTGCTTAAAGTAATGAAAATATACCCTTCTCTTGAACCCTTAACAGGTCCAAAGGTATGCGTTGAGAGGAATGTCCCCATCCCAGCCATGTTCTCCACAGGCCAACAGGCCAAAACCTCTGCCCTGTAAGGCGATCAAAGTGGAACTTGACCAGGATTGAACTGCCTGCCTATCCGGCAGCACCACCTACTGGTGATGGGGCTACCTTACACACTAAAGATCTATGGGAATCCTACTGCTGGACAAATATGAATAGAAAATTTCAGTCTACCACTACAGAATGGCATGATTATTATGAGGGCTTATGCCATACTCAGGATAATTGGGGAAAATATTGTGAGTGGGAGGAAGAGATAAATGATGTGTTTCCTGTTAATTTACATCAGAAACCTGCTTGCCATTTACCCTGGTATTCTCATGAACATACCACCTTAAAGTGCCTCCAGAGGAAGTCAAGGATTATGGCATCCCAGGCCCTTTGCACAAAAACTCCTTGAAACAGTATGGAACTTAATTTTCCTGCTGACTGGAAACAGCAGGCAAAAGCCATTTTTAGTAGTGCTCAATACCTAGACTGGCTGTCTATGTATAAAGATGAATGTGAACAACAGGCAGAGAGAAACTGTAGAGCAAATGTGGTACTCAATTATATACACTTTCTGGGAGAAGGCATTTATGCCTCTCCAGCCATACATGCACAAGGTCCTCCCCAATGCTTTGATCAAGTAAGGGTAGCTTCCCTGAGAGATTTTAACCACTGTCATGCAAGCCCTGTAACTCCAAAGAGCAAGCTAATGTAGGGGGTTAATGAGGACTTTGCCTCCTTTGATTCTAAAGTTCTAAAGTTCTAGAATCCTGCAAGTGAAAAGTACAACATGAGGGAGCTTCAAATGCTCTGGCTAAAGAGTTGATTTTTGAAGGAGCTACCCCCACTTGCAAGACATTACATTAATGGCCCCCATTAAAAATGAAGACCTTGAGAGATGGATCCTAGCTTGCAAGGAAGTTAATGCCCAAGGCGCACAAGCCTTAGTGGCAGCCTTAGCAGCTCACCAAAAAATAGGCACTGCCAGCCTACCACTCTGCTTCACATGTAAAGCCCCTGGCCATTTTGCATAAGACTGCCCACAAAAGGGACAAAATACCAAAACTACTAAACCAAAGCCCCCTATGCTGTGCCCTAAATGTAAATGATGATATCATTGGGCCAAAGACTGTAGATCCAAAACAGACAAGATGGCAATCCTTTGAACTCCCAAAGGAGCAACCCTCAGCCCAACCAAAAAACAGGAAAATAAAAATGTCTTCTCAGATCGTGTGGACTGCACCATAACTGAAAATAAAGCATTATTTGCCTTGACCATTGAGGAAATGACAATCTCAGGCTTAAATGATTCTGGAGCTGAGTGCTCCTGTTTACCATTTGACCCATATGCTCTTTCTGGGCTTTAGCTCCTGGACCTCTACTCCAAAGGGCCCCTGGCCATCAACCTGCCACCCAAACAGCTACTTTACTAACAAGGAGAGATAATAAGGGATGCTATGCCCATTTCCAACCCCTCTTTTTAAAGGGGCTCCCTCAAGTCCTTTGGGGGAGGGACATACTTGCTCAATTGAATGTCTAACCACAGAGCCACTCCCCTTCCTCATGGGGCTACTGCTCTAGTGGTAAAAGCACAACCCATACAGTTACAGTGGGACACTAAGGAGCCTGTATAGGTGGAAAAGTGGCCCTTGATGTCCCAAAAATTAATGGCACTTAATCAGTTAGTTAAACAACTTCACCAGGGACATAAAGAGCCTTCAAACAGCCCCTGGAACACCTCAGTATTTGTGATACACAAGAATGACAAAAATAAATTTTGCCTATTCCATGATCTTAGAGAAGTTAACAAACATAAAAAAATGGCAGCTCTACAACCGGGATTACCATCCCCTACAGCTACCCCCGGGGATCATTATACAGCTATAATAGATACAAAGGACTGCTTCTTCTCCATACTTTTACATGAATCAGACCAATGGAAATTTGCCTTCTCTGTCCCCAAAGTAAATCATCAGGGACACTCTGAGAGGTACCACTGGAAAATACTCCCCCAGGGAATGATCAGTAGTCCAACAATTTGTCAAATGTATGTAGACCATTCCATAAATCCCCTCAGACAGACCTACCACTACATCCATCGGATGGAATCCTCCTCTCCCACCCAGATCAGCATCTTCTACAAATAGGACTCCAACAATGAATAAGGAACTTAAACACGATTGGCCTCAGATCACATCAGACAAAATCCAAACTAAATCACCATATACTTTCTTAGATCATCACATCTCACAGCAGGTTACCCTAATAGCTCCTAAACTCTTCAGAAAATACTCTTACATGTTGACAGAACTACAAAAATTATGTGGGGTTATTAACTGGCCCTGGCTTGCTATACCCCTTGCTTCAGACAAATTTCATCACTTATATGATCTTTTACAATAGAGCCCAGACCCTGTCTCACCTAGGGTCCTTACTCCTGAAGCACATACCACCGTTGACTGTATAGAAAAATGCATTCAAGCCTCACAAAGGCTTAAACGACAAAGGCTATTCACAGAAATTATTAATGAAAACTTCCCAAACATAGAAAAAGAACATGATATGCAGACATGTGAAGCATACAGAACTCCAGCCACTTAGAACCAAAACGGAGCTATACTCAGACACATAATAATCAAGGTCCCAGAAATTCAATGTAAGAACAGAATATTAAAAGCCATCAGAGCAAAGAAACAGATCACCTATAAAGGAAAACCCATCAAAATCAGGGCAGATTTCTCAACACAGACCATCAAGTCAAGAAGAGCTTGGAGTGAAATAATTCAAGCCCTGAAGGAGAACAACCTCCAGCCCAGATTGATGTATCCTGCAAAACTCTCCCTAGAAATTAATGGAGAAACAAGATGCTTCCATGACAAAGAGAAACTGAGAGAATTTGTGACCACCAACCCAACCCTACAAAAATACTAAAGGACATTTTAGAAAGAGAGAAAAATAATATGAGCATTTCAGGAACAGTTACAGAGAGGCCTCAGTGAGCGGGGCAGACAGTGGAGTGAAAGAGAAAAATAGACAACCAATGGCAGAAAAATAGAATAGCAGAAATGAGGCAGAGGAGTTTGGTTGTAATTTCTAGTACAGAGGGCCTCAAAGTACTAACAGAGAGAAACACAGGCAGAGTAGAATAGGAGATAGGGTCCATTGAGATGCTCTATATAGAGAGGCAGGGGGACACAATATAAGCAGTGCACCCTATGGGAATGAAAGGGGAGGACTTTTCTAAAAAAGGAAGACAGAGTATATTATTAATGGGGTAACAAGATTTAAAATCTACATCATTCTCATCACTCTGCTTGGATGGATTACATGTTATTTCAGTTTGTCTACTTACACTGTTGTTGAGGACATGGTCAGCTATCCCCAAAATAAGAGGACATCTTATGGTAAGCATCCTTAATTTACTATCAATTTAATCTGAAGCCATTTATAACATATACTGTCTTATTATGACTGATCTTATTTGAATCTGGTTTGTTAGAGTGCTATCTTGTATGGACTGATTTTATTCAAATCTGTTATGATTGATAGCATCAAGTCTAAGATTATAGGCAACTATACTGAAGATGTCAAGATTCAATAAAATACCCACTCTGGTTTGATTATTGCCTGCTTTTGAAGTCTTATAATATCTCCAATGCTTTGTTTTTATTAGTGTTGTTATACAGTGCTGAGACATCATGGTAACCATTGTAGATCACCTTGTATTGTGGTTTTATATGACTTTTTGCTTCACACTTTTCTAGGAATTGTTTTGTCTTGTCTTGCTAAGTTTTGTTTTTCCCTCTAATACAGAAAGGATATATATACATGTAGAGACACATGCATGTGTAGAGCTTTTAAACGGTTTAGGAGAACCAACTGTATAACACATGTTGAAATGAACAATTACTTTGAAGTAAAAGAGACACTACAGTACCCAGTGCTGAATCCATAATGTCATGATATGAAATCCAGCAATAGTATCATTCTTTGTTCAAAGTCATTTTAGCTTTTTTTGTTTTGATTAAGTTCAACACACATGAAGGTATGGACAGCTGTTTTGAAGAGAATGAGAGACACTATGACAGCCATTCTTGGCTTCCCTACTGTCTGGTCTTGAAGACCTGAAATGCCCTCCTTGTCATGTTTAGATCAGTTCCATATTATGTTGTTTCATGTTAATTCCAAGTATATGACAATATGGACAACTATTTGGAAGAAATCATAAGTCAACATGATAGAAGGTGGCTCCACAGGATCAGGTAATACCCAACAGATATGCCGCAGCAGCCTTGGCAAGGTACCAAACATACAACCCCTGTGCCAAACCAGCCTCCCTCTGGTTTCTATCCCTCCTTCACGTAACAGCATTACTACCAATGTTACTGTTTCCTTTGTTTCCTTTACTTCTCATGCCTGCATCACTGCCCTCTTCTTACTACTGTTCTCTACTGACCCTGTTTTTAATTGCACCTCAAATAATACTTGTTGGCTTACTAACTGCAGGAATAGAACCCTACCCTACATGCTTATTCTTCATACACCCTCAGTACTCTGGGTTCCTATAAATGTCTCTAGCTGGCAGGCCCCTGGTCTGCCTCTCCAAATGATGAAGCCTTCCTTACAGGTCCACCAACAGTGAAACTTCAGAGCATCTGCCATAACAGCCCTCATCTTAGTTTTCCTTACAGCAGCTGCTGCAGGAGCCACTGCAGCCATCTCACTATCCCAGTCCACACTAACCACCGCTGCCCTCAACAACCTCTCTACCTTTATCGCAGAAACCTTTTGAGTGCAACAACAGATAAATGCCTACACTAACATGTCCTTATTAAACCTTCAACAACAGATCGAACTGCTAGACATGGAGTTAAAGGACCTATGGCATGTTGCTACTACAGCCTGTGACCAACATTATGCTTCTGTGGTCCTTTGCATTACTCCAAAACCTGCCAACCTGTTAGCTGTGTGTCTTTCACTTCATGATTGGATTTTGGGTCCACACAACACCAAGTATTGCAACCTGTCTTTACAGCTCACCAACCAAATACAGACAATTGACTCCATCCAGATGCCAGTGCTGACTGATACTATCCTCACTACCTCTTACATAACTTACGACATTTCTTTATGCCCTCTAATCTCCTCATTCTTTGAATTCTGGGGTTACTGAGAATAACTGGGTTTTATGTCTTATGGCTGTTATGCACCTGGGTCCACACCCTACATTCTCAACAAGCACAAGCCATCCATACAATTGGAATTAATTTTATTTTTTTAATTTTTTTTGGAATTAATTTTAAAAAGGGGGCAATCTATGGGAGGTCGAAGTCCAGAGGTCTGGCTGGCCACCCTGGCAGAAGAGAGAATCTCAGCACACTTAGATTCCCTGCTCCTTGGCACATGAAATGGAGCATTCCTGCCAGGCCTACCCCCTCGTAGCCCACCCCATTGTGCATGTCCGCCTCCTCTAAGCTCACTTCTGCCCTTCTCTAAGATTACTTGTGTCCTCCCTCTTCAGATTTCTATACACTCTTGCACTTCTGCAATAAAATCAGATCTGTGCCATCAGCCTGATCTCGAGTCATCTCTCCATAGTCCCTTGCCAGCCCCCCGCTGCCCCCAAAAGGCCACAGTTTATCAGCAATATGTCTTAGTTCATATTTTCTGGTTGACTTGTTTGTGAAAGTGAATATCAAACTACCCAGTAGGATTGCACTGTGTTCCATCTAACCCTTCATAAAGTATTTGTTTCAGAAAATCTGACACACCAAATTCTTGATGGATATATATTTAGAATTATTACATCTAGTTTTTGGTTTTTCCCATAACCAAAATGCTGTAGTCCTCTTTATCTTTTCTTATTAATTTTAGATTCAAGTCTAGTTTGTGAATATAAATAAAGCTACTCTGGGATGAAACATACTTGGGCATGTTGTAAAGTATTCTTTTGCATTGCTTTTATTTTAAAGGTGGTAAAATTAAACACAACAAAACACAACAAAACAGAATACAAGAAAGCAATATAAGAGACATAAATTTCAAAGCAAGACAATCAGAGATCTTTGCTATTTATGATATTGCCTCTTGTTTTCTTCCAAATAGTTGTCCATATCTTCACATACAGAGAATTCACATGCAATGTATAATATTTTTGATGATTTCTTTGACTAATTGTTGAGGATTTTTCATCTATGTTCATTAGAGAGATTGCCACATAGTTCTTTTTACTGTTGTTGTTTGTTTGGATCCACGTATACTTTCTGTATCAGAGTAAAGATAGCTTCCCAGAATGATTTTGGGGATATGCTTTTCATTTCAATTTCATTACTGTGTTTGAGGAAAGTTGAAATTAGATTTGCCTTGCAGTTTTTGTAAAATTTCATAGTGAATCAGTCATATTTTGGTCTTGTCACATGTGGTAGTGTTTTAGTGCTGCTTAAAAGTTTCTTTTTTATCAATTATTGGATTACTTAGGATTTTAAGTCTCATTAGTTAAGTGTCAGTAATTCATGTGTATCTAGGAGTCTCTCCATTTCTAATGAACGCTACATAGATTGGTGCACACCTTTGTGAAATAATCTTCTGGATTTCAATATTGTCTAAACTCATGTCAGTTTTTTCATTTATAATTGCATTGATTTGTGTCTCTTTTTTTGCATTGTGGATCAAACACATTGATTTGTGTCTTTTCTTGACATTTTGGGTAATACTAGTTAATTGAAGGCAATTGGTAAGGAAAAATGTGATATTTCATGGACACTATTGTGGTACCCCAAAAATGAGACAACGTCCAAAAAATAGGGGGGAAAATATCACTTTAATTTTAGCTGACACCAGCAGCACTGAGGAGGTGGAACTGTGGAACTGCAGAACTGTGCAACCAGGTTACATTTCCAAGGGGTTTATAAAGGAAAAAACCACAAAGCAAAGGTTGGGAGGGGCAAAGGTGACCTTTTACAGAGACAACTAGATTTACAGGGATTTACAACTTGTGGTGGGCTGATTACGGGAAGCTTTACAGCTCAAAGTCAGTTTACTGGAATCATACAGAGTACAAAGTTTATAGCTCTGTAGCTTGGTGGTTGGCTAGTTCCTGGAAATTTACAGAAAACAAAGGTAACAGGGAGGGGAGTTGCCAAATTCCTGGAATTTTACAGAGTAAGAAGATCACAGCTGCAAAGGTAATGGGGCTTTGGCCAGGCTTCAAGAATTTTAGGAGGAACAAAGGTTGGAATCTAGGACAATTGAAACAGCCCATACAGAACAAGATGGCAGCGCTTGGATTAGAGTACAACATTCCCCACAGGTTTTTCATAGGTGAGACAAATCATTGGCTCACAGTGGGGTCTTGAAAGGGTTAATGTGTCAATGTGGGTTAATAAAAAATGTGCCCACCGCCCCCTACTTTCCCGGAAGTCAGAAAGGGACTTTCCACTAGCTTAACCGCAAGGTGTTCCCATAGCTGACTGTAAACAAACATTTCCCAGGACAGGCTGACCGAGCTCTGACCCTAACACCCC
>PVJX010021072.1:0-32454 GCA_004027295.1 Dolichotis patagonum
TATAAGTACTGTAAACTTTTATTTCATTTGAATAGCATACTTCTAAGTGTTAAGAATATTGTTAAAATATAAGGGGGATAAACTGTTTTAACTTTGAAAAAGACATTGCCAAGGTGATTTTCATAATTAAAATTCTATATTTATAAATACAGATCTGCCACAAAATTCAAGCTGGCAGCCAGACTGTCAAAACTCTCACCAGTTTCATGAATAGGAAGGTTTATACAAATTTTCACTGGTTCCTACACAGATAAAGCTGTTTTCAGAAAAAAAAGGAAGATCTTTCATTTGCAAATTAACATAAGGAAATCAACTTCAATTTAAAAAAATAAAAATGGTCAAACATAATAACTGGTGGCAAAAAATCAAATAATGCGCTTCTGTGGGTCTCGGATATTTATAAATTTTCGACAATTTCTGTGAGATAATTTTCCATTGTTTTATTTGGAAATAAACTTAAGATATTTTTAAGAAATATATGCTATTTAACTTATTGCAATTGAACTTCTATTTATGGGCTTGGCTATGCCAATGTCTTGGTACATTATTGATGTGATTATACAGGTGCAATCTTCTTGTAAAGCATAGTGAAATTCTTTAATTTACCAGGTAGATGGTAGAGTGTCTAATTCATTTCTGCTTTGGGCCCATTCTGTCTGCAGTACCATTTCTAGAAATGGTAAATATACTGTAGATATAGAGCTTACTGAATGGACAATGAAAACAATGTAATAGATTTTTTTTTTCTGTGCCAGGGATCAAACTCATGACTTCATGCTTGCCAGGCAGGCACTTACACCACTGAGCTAGATCGCTACCCTGTAATAGAATTTTTGACATGTGCTTTATCTTTTTCTTCAAATAAAAACAAGGCTTATTTAGCTAGTTAACATATTTAAATAGTTATTTTCAATGTGTGATGTAGTCATATTTTTCAATTTTTGTAGTATATGAAAAAGAGCAACTAAAAATAAACCAACATTAGTAGACTATTACTTTTTGTTTTACAAAATAAGTCCCTATAATGAATGACATAAGTCAAATGTTGTCAGTGATAAAAATATATATTAAATTCCTAGCATCTAATACCTCATATTTTTATATATTTAAAAATAGGTATCTTTGAAGATGTAATTATATTCAGTATGTAGGGTAGATGCTGAATCCAATCTGAATGGTATCTTCATAAAAAGAGGACAGCGACTCAGGTGAAGACGGCTCTGTTAGTCAGTAGTTGCCAAAGAGACAGATTTAAAGTAGGACACAGAGTTCATGAGATTAGCATGCAATGTTCACCCTCAGAGTCAAATGTAAAAGAGTGCAGAAGATCTATCCACATCCTAAAGATCAAAAGAATCCAGCTGAGGGCCTAGAGCCGTGTCAGGAAGCCAGAGGATCCGGACCCCCAAAGCCAGTGTTGGGAGCTGAGGTGTGTCTGTGCCCAAAGGCAGGAGACAATGCTCAAGGTGAAGACAGAAGCTTGTCTCCAGAGAGTAACAGCCAGCCTGGGTGATGACAGACCCCAGATCCTCCACAGAGAGCGGCCTAAGACTTTAAAGAAAACCAGCTGCAGCAAAGCTCTTTCGGGAAGACACACAAGGCAGAGCAGGATCGGCACTGGCTTGGCGTCCTCTTCCGCTCTTACACTGTGCCTACACTACCCCCAAGTGGGCCTCCCTCACCCAGAACCACGATCAGTTCAGCTCAGCGTTCCCACTCAAGCTGACAACTAAGCTAATTAAGCACAGCCATGGCCTTGTGAATGAGGAGTTAGGGACCGAACGTGGGCTGCCACCAGATGCAGCATCCTTGAAGTCCTTGGAGACTGGAAGAGGCAGAGAAGGACCCTCTCTGAGACGCTCTGGAGAAGGTACAGTCATGCAGACGCTGATTGTGGACTGGTACCTTCTGGAACTGTAAGAAAATACATTTTTGGAGGTTTCAGCCATTTATCTTAAAATGGTTATTTCAGCATCTTTGGGAAACTGACATGGAGTGTGACAAGCCTTCAGACTGTACTAAGACAACAATTCAGAAAGCTATTTCTTGAGGATCTGACATAACAGCGCAAGATCTTGATCCAAGTGTTCTCTTGCGCCATCCTCAGGCGACTGTGGGGCTGGCATCTTTACACACCAAATAAGCGATTGTGTATTTGTGGTCTCCTTAGTTTCCTTTTACTCAAGGGTAATACTTCACATTTTTTCCTTTTATTGCTATGCTTTCCTTCTTTTTCTACTGTCATATTTATCTTTATCATCATAAAACTGAATTCTTATGAACCCTTCATTGGATTCCAAATTCTAAAATCATATGTTCATCATGATATTTAAAGAGATCTATTAACAGACAGCCATGTGTCGCTTCCTCACCTCTGCCACCAGAGCATTCGTGTGCATATCCATAAGCACGTAAGTTATGCTGACGGGACTCTGCAAATATTATCCTTTCACTTTTGAGATTTAAAGCTCAACTTACTTTTAGATCAATAAAATATTTCACTTTATAAAAGGAAGAGAAACCTTATGCTGTTTTCTTAAATGTCTGTACCTGACAGTACGACATTGTATTTAATGAGCCCCTCCACTGTGACTGAAGTAGAAACCTGTATTAATCAGCCCAGGCTTTGCTAACCTCCTTTGCCTGGTGAGGAGAATAAAGTTTCTTTTAGATAATCACTGGGTTCCAGAAGATAAAACATCTGTACCTATTGAGGAATGCATTGGTCAGCATGAAGACTCTGACACTATGAATAGAGACGCCGAGGTAAGAGGTTTAAAGAAAACAGACGTTTATCTCTGGTTCCCATAAATTCTGCAGCGGGAAACGCAGATTGGCTGGACAGTCTAATCTATGCACTCATTTAGGACTCAATTTTTTAGTTTTCAAAAGCACTTAGAGGATTGTCCTCAGCTAGGTGTTCAAAGGTATGTTCCATGTAACAGGTAGAAGAAAAAGTAGGGAGGAGCACGTGGTCAGCTTTGTAGGATTCATAAACAGAATTAGAACTCATCACTTTCTTTCACAGTCCACTGACAAGAATTTAGTTCTACGGATATAATTTCAAGCAGAACTAAGAAATACAGTCCTTCTCTCAGCAGTAGCTACATTTTCAGTTACAACTCCTCCTAATACAGAGGAAGGTGGAAAAGATGTCAGCAGGTGATATCCATCTCTTCCAAACAGATGCTACTAATGTAGACTGGAATATTTGTTTACTTTCAGGAAATTATATATGGCCTAATGTTACATGTAGAACCTACAAAATCATTTAAACTAGTTCCGGTTCTGAATATTTGTGTGAAAGTTATCATGCAATCATTTGTTGATATGTTTGGGTATCTTTCCAATGTTTTCAAAACAAAATTTCATATCCAACTTTAAGATTAAATTAATATACATTTGAGTGGCTGCTGAAATTAGTACAGAAAATAAATTAGGTTGTCCTAGTCACTCTCCTCATAGCTGGGATAAAATACTGAACAACACTACTTGAAAGAGGAGAAGTATACTTTGGTTCACAGTTTCAATCCATGATTGACAGGCTTAAAAGGAGAAACTGCGTGGCATAAGGATGTGAGCAAAGGAAGTCTTCTCATGTCCTTGTAATTAGAAAACCAAGAGAGAAAGAAGAAAAAAATACCTTTCTGGGTCACAGCCCCCGTGACCTATCTCTTCCAACTCACACTCACCTTCTGACAGGAAGTCAGCTATATTGTTCCAGCGACTTTTTCACCTTCCCAAAACCCTGTCTATGAGTACATAAGACCTTTGGGAAACATACTTAATCCAAATCATAAAGGAGATCATTTTATGAAGCTTTTGGGCCAAAGCTGGAAACACAAAGCAGTATCTGTAAATTTTCCCTGCATATCTCTTTGAAAGCAATGCAGAATGATTAAAATTGTAGGAGACAGAAGCTTCTGGAACAATAGCTACTTTCTCACTGCCTGTTGGGCAAAATAGAAGGTGAAGTCAAGAGTGAAAGGTGGAGGGAGGAAGACAGGAGATAACCTCCCAGGTCAGAAATTATTTACTAAGAATTGCAGGTGTATCTACAAATAAAGGATGCTGATTTTCTAGAGAAATAGATTTGAAGGCTGCAGGGAAGTGAGATTCCTGGTGTGATAGTTTTATTCTCTCTCTTTATTCAATGGATCCTTTTTTGGGGGGGTCCTAGGAATTAGATCCACTTTTGGTCAGCACATATATTCTTTCATGGTTTTTCCACTGTTCATGGTTTCATTTCCTCTTCTTTCAAAAAAGCAGTTTACTAATAATCTTTGCAAATTATACTATTATACTCTATTTCACTAATTGAAATTACTTCCTAAAAAGTATTTTGTGCTATATTTACATTTTGAAAATCAAATTAAATTTGTATTGATTAGGGATTTTGGGGTGTTATTTTATATAATTTTTTTCTTTGAAAATTTTATGTATCTAAGTATCGGAAAAATAAGCCTGGAAACTGTCCTAGAAGGATTAGAATTGCAATCATAGTAAGTGCATTTCTCTAATTAAAGGAAGAGAAAGATGGCACTATCTTCTGCACTTCTAAAGTCTTCCATTGTATTTGTAGAGATCTCACAGAAGCATTCCATGAGCCTCCATGTTATGTGACATTATTTTCCTAGGTGACATGAAACCACCCAAACTTTGGCCACCAAATGGCCCTGAATGATTGCAGGAAACTTCGTCATCGGAGAGATTCAATTGCAATCTTTACAATCACTTGTCTAGGGCAAGGAAGAGAACTGTACTATTTCAGAATGCAAAATTATCTCTTCAAAGAAAAACAAACACATGCTTTGGGATAACACTTAACTTAGAAGTCAAGTTCATTAGCATATCCTGTGAAAAAAATTTGCTGAGTGTACCCACGTGCTCTGAATTCTTTGGTGTGGGCTGTCTGATTTCACAGTCCGCACCTGCATCTCTGCTTGGATGCTTCCTTTGGTGTCTTGAGCCCATACTGCCAGAAGGCAGGGGAAGTGGGAAGCAGACCTAAATCTTCCTGCAGCTGCCTTCTCACATAATGTAACTCCCACTTTCTTTTCTATCCTTTCCCCAGAATTTCCCAGAGAAACTATTTCTCTTGTTCACAGGGCTTAGTAGCAGGTCATATCACCATGCCACTTCTTTGCAATCCATTTTCCTATTGGTTCATCCTGGAATCACCTAAACACTAGAATATGTATGAAGTGCACAGGTCACACGTCAGAGTGCACTGATTTAAATCCTAATCGATGTCTTTGTAACTAGTGATTTGGGCCAATCTTCCTGACACTTCTGTGCCTCTCATTCATTCACTGGGAAATGGAAATGATGACAGTAGAACCCAGGCTCACAGGATCATTATAAGGATTAAAAGAGATCATGATTTCAAAGCAACCCATCCATAGTAACATATAAATATTAATTTCCATTAATATTGTTGACAAAGGAGTAAATTTCAGGTCCCAAACTCTCCCTGCTTACCATGTTCTCCATCCTGACAGATAATAGCTTCATTATACACCATTAGTAGTGGTAGTGATTACCACTTAATTGTATATCTAAGGTATAATTACTATGATAAATTAAAAACTGTTCTTTCAAATAACATGCTAGCAAATTTTTCTCTGTGTATACTGTTTTTCTCAATTAAAATGTTCCTGAGTTACTTTTCTGATTGCTGAGACAAAATATCCAACAGTCAAAGTTAAGGGAGAAAGGTTTATTTAGCCTACACTACATGGAGGTTTCAGCTCATAGCTGGCTGGTTCCAATGTAACGCAGAGCACAGGCACATCACAGGAGAAAAACTATACATGACAGGCAGAAGGAACAAAGCAGAAAGCAGCAAGAAACAAGTGGAAAGAGCAGCAAGTTATCCTCTTTCTGTCCCTTATATCCTATCCATGATACCTGTCCTCAGGCTGGGTGGCACTCACAGTCAGGGAGGGGCACCTCAATCCTAGTATTGCAGTGTGAAGCAATCTCAGTGTTACACTCTTAATACCAACATCACACTCGAGATCCAGCCACCTCTGAAAAACCCCACGTATGACCACATGCAGCTTTGAGGGGACATCTAGGCACAAGCTCTAACAATATGTGATATAGTACAGTGTATCTTTCTGTGTTATTTACTCCTTGACACAGTGTAGAGCAGTTGTTTTATGTATGCTTTCTCTGTTTAATAAACTAAACACCTAATGCTAATTTTATGCTTAATTAGAGGAATCAAAGCTGAGAAAATTGACATCTCCTTGCAATGCATAAATTATAGTGCAAATCTACCATATAGGATCAGAAATAGAGCATAGTAAAACTTTTCTTCTTCGATAAAAAAATTGTCAATAAACCTAAATGCAGAGAGTTTCAAAGTGAGAGGAGAAATAAATTTCAAGATACATTGTACAACAGTATGATCATAGTCAATAATAATATATATTTTAAAATAACTCAGAATACATTTTAAATCTCCCATCATCAAATGACAACTAAATCATGCTATATATATATATATATATATATAAATATATAATATATATTATATATATATATATTAGCTTGGTTTAAACAGTACAGATTGTATATATCAAATTATAATGTTTTACCCTATGGATTATGATTACGATTTAGCAAAATGTAATAATTTCAAAAAATTAAAAGCAATTAAATCAAGTGATATGAGATTGCTTAACAAATGCTAATATACCCAATATACAGTGATGATGCCATGTGGCAATATGCAATGAAATCATGTAGTGAAGTAATATTTATTGACATGAGAGATATTCTGGGTAACCTTCTAATTGGTGAAAGTGTGCTAGAAAATATACTGAATGAGAAAAAGGTCTAATTTGGATAATATTATGAACAAATGTTACAATAATTATTCTTAGGAGCTTTGGACTACTTTCTCTCTGTTAATGTATGTGTATACAAATTTTCTGTATGGCTTGTGCTTTCACTTCTGTAACTATTTTAAAATTTTAATATTTTAAAATGTCAAGAAGGCAAACAATAACAAACAGAATAAATCGGACAGTGTTATCCATTCTTTAAATATAATCCGTAATTCCCTGAGCATTCTATAACTTATTCAATATTCTTGGTTCCCTGTACTCAGATTAGTTTCCAAAGTACATTTTTGGATTTTTTTACTTGATGTTGTGACCATACTTCTCAAGCAAAAGATTGTAATTGAGAAAAGTAAATTTAGAATGCTTCCTAAATTTCATCCTTTGTACTCCTTTAATTAGACTAGGCTCTGGAGAGACATAAAAATAAAATTATTGACTCATCTGAAATTAAAGATTCTCATTGTGTTTTCTTCATGAAATGTAGCATGACTCTTGTTAAATAATGATTTTCCCATTTTAATTACATTAAATTCTGCCTTCCTTAATTCCTGCTGTCATTCTAATTAAAGGAAAATTTCTCATTTTCTTTGGTGCAATCCTATTCAGTTATGGTTAAAAAAACCTCTATATCATCTTCCAGACATGTTTCACACTTTAAAGAAAATAAAGTTGTTCTTTACTGAAACCACTGATAACATGCTTAAAATGCAAGTGGTGTGTAAAAAAGAGATACATTTGCTGCGGCATTTATGCTAGTGCAGAAAACCCTTATACAGATAATGGCATTTAAAAAGAAATATTCAAACTATTACAACAAAGTATCAATATTTTTAAAAATTCCTTTTGAATAGGTACAAAATCTCAGATATGCTCCTTTTTTTAAATTCACACAATCATTTTATATATATATATATTATATATATATATTATATATATATATATATATATATATATATATATAGTAAAATATAAACTTTATAATTCTCTAAACACGGGCCAGGGATACAGCTCAGTGGCACAAGTGCCTGCCTGGTAAGCATAACATTAAGGGTCCAATTCCCAGTACAAAAGAGAGAGAGAGAGAGAGAGAGCGAGAGAGAGAGAGAGAGAGAGAATTATGTATCTCTAAACATTGTATCAAATCAGGGTAGCTATCATGTCCATCACCTTAAACATTTATATTTTTTTGAAGTGAAAATATTTAAAGTCTTTTCCTCTAGTTATTTTGAAATATACTATAAATTACCATTATCTGTATCACCTTAGTTTCAATAGGGCACCAAAGCTTTATCTCTCCTATCTAACTGTAGGTTAGTGCTTAACTTATAAGTGGGGTTAATTTTACTTCTTTTTCAATTTGGGGTTCTATTTCTCTCTTCTAATTATCCTGGTTTGAACTTTCACTTGTTGAGTGGAAGTAACAAAAGGGGGTCAGATATGTTCTCGAAAAGATTCAGCACAGTTATTGGTCTGACTAGTCACATTTCCCTCCTCATTCTTACTAAGATATGGCAAATTTTGTTCAGTCATTTATGGATGCCCATTTTTCAAGCTTAAAGATAACATTCTGAGAATGCAGGCTGGATATCTTGTTTGTGATTACATAACTTCACTCAATTAACATTTTTTAAGCAATTAGCAAAATGAAAAACAAAAATACCATGAAAAGATACAAACTAGGCAAAGAAATATGTTTCTGTTCTCTGACAAAATAAACTGGGTTACTGTAAAATGAGCAATTAGAAATAGTGTTTATGTGGAGATGGAAAATCTACAGACCATCAGTATTTCACAAACACAAAATCTAAACATTAAAATATTCATTCATTCAATGTATACACTCACAAGTTTACTTAAAAGTATTTTTGAGTGTTGACATTGTTAAACCACAGTATGGGTATGGGGAATACAAAGATTAATAAACAGATTACCATGATACAAAAACAACATATATTCTATTAATTACCTTAATAGAATAGAGTGTGATAAGTAGAAGCCATAGACCAGAGGTAAAAGTAATTTTCCAATAACAGAGAGAATGTTTCAAACTGGAAAGTGCAGGAAAGTTCTATAAAAATAAATCCAACATGAAAAGTAACAAGTTGGTACTAAAGAAAAATTGTTTTGTATTTCTGCAGCCAATGAACATGTGTTTTCTAACTCATATAAATGATGTCCTGCTACTGATTAAACAAATCTAACAAATAACAATAAAGCAAACACGTGCGGAGGAGCTCTGCATCAAAGGGAAGAACAGAAAGATACACACAGTTAATAATATGATGTGTCTAGAAATAAAATTGAGTTCTACTGTGGCAGGATGCAATGAAATTGCTCAAGACTCAGGTTATATATTCATATTCCTTTCTTTCTTTTGCGCTTTCGCTCTTTCTTTTCCTTATTTATTTATTTAATTTTTAGACAGGGTCTCGCTATGCAATTCAGGCTGAATTGTTGAACTCACTATGTATTGCAGGCTGGCCTGGGATTTACAGCCATATTCCTGCCTCAGCCTGGAATTCTAGGGTTGCAGGCATAGGCCAGCACACCCAGCTATTCACATTCATTTCTAAGTGAATAAAAGATGTAAAGTTTTTGTATTTGGAAGGTGGTCTTAAAGAAAAAGCCTTCTTTTAAGAGAAATAAATAAAATAATTAGAAATTACTTTATCTGAGGTTTAGGGGAAAAGCTACCCAGAAAGATGATTTTTGAATATTTTAATCTATGAAATTCAGTGTAACTCCTTCTTCTCTCTTTATGGTGAATTCCAGGGAAAAAAATCTGTATTTCTCATCAAAATTATTGTTGAATTTGAGGTTTTACTGAGAGGTCACGCCATGTGATGAGATTATGTACTGAATGAAAGTCATACTCCTCAAGGGTCTAGAAATATTTAGGTGACTATGTCCCAAAGAGATTTCAAGTCACTGAACCCCAAATCCAGTTACTGTTTCTGAAAGCTGATGGTCTTCTCTTTTATAGTGCAGAGTTCTGATGGTGACCAGGCGCCCTAAACCAGAGGCCTGAGCATCACCTTGGGCATCTGCTCTCTTCTCACTTACCAAATCCAAATCAGTGCAGTAGCTTCCAGACAGCTGGAAACCATGTATCTCTCAGCACTTCATTTCCTTCTCCCCGCACTGTGAAATCACACACCATGAGTCCACTCAAGAGCCACTCCACCAGCTTCTTATCACCCAAGCACAATGTCTCCACCAATCTATTTATTATATTGCAAGCATACAAATGTCATCATTTCAGATTTTGAAGAGCCCATGAGGTACTGAATGAACTTACAGAGTAGAATAAACTGGAGTCTATGGAGACAAAGAAATAGGACTCATAAACTATTTTCAGAGCAGAAACCTGAGGTCCTAGTAACAGGTCAGTGAAACTGAATTGCTTAAGAGAAAAGATTCAAAACAGGTGTCAGATTCCATATCAAGGTTCTTTCCCTTACTGCATACAGCTTGGTGTGTAAGAAGGTACTATCAGTCCTCTTTGCATACATATTAAAAAATTCCTTACTTTATTATCATTTTTAAATTAACAACATGCATGGTCAATTGGCATGACAAAAGCAACATGTACAAACAGAAGTCAAAGACTGGACCCCTAAACTGGCTGCCTGTATGAATGGAGGACAGCTGTATCATAGGTTCGGAAACCAGTGTTAACACAGAAATAATCTAAATTCTGATGACACATAAAGGCATCAGCTGATAGATTTTACCCATATTATAAACATACATGGCAGCAATACAGAATAGTTTATATTAACTCCATATAAAGCAAGATACAATTACTTTGCATAGAGAAATATCTAATAGACAGGAAGGTAGTGTTTTAATTACCAATCCTTTGGATATATTATTGGGTGCATTCAATAATGAAGACACTCACCCACGTGAAACATCTCACATGTGTCCATCTCTAAAGATGCCTGCAGTTGCCCAGGGAGGGCTAGCCACAGAGTACTGCTCAGTGAAAAGCTAGGCATGAAATAGCCTACTATTCTCTACTTGATGGTGAAAGTGCATGATATCCAATGGGGAAGAAACACTGCAGGAAAGTCCACTTAGGAATGGAAAACTCCAGAAAAAAAAGTCAAGATGCAAAGAGGAATTTGGTTCCCCAAAGGGAGGAACTGGAATTTTATAAATTTTGTTTTCAGAAATCTTTTCTCAGAGGACTTGAGTCAATGCCTTATTTTGTACAAATTGGCTTTCACTTCTGTAACTATTATTAGAGTTGTTGAGTTTTGCTTGCAAGTGTTGTAGATCCTGTGGTTCCCACGTTTTGTCAAAAACAGAATCACCTGAAAATATTTCTGTGGTTGAGATGTGCAATGCATTCAGCTGGCTGTTTGAACACTTCTTAGACTTGGTGAGCTTTTTGTTCTAGCTTCCTGCTGGTTCTTGTCTCTCTTGACTCTAATTCTGAATGTGGTTAAGTGAAGGCAAAATAAAAATCTATTTTTTGAGCCAAATAACACCACCCATGACTAACTATATACTGTGTTTGTGACTTTGGACATTTTTATCATTGCCAACTCCTGTGCCCACAAATTGCTGCTACTAAATAAGAAACTTCCATTTTACATTTGTATGGCCTACATTTAACATATCGTTATATATAATATGGATGTTTCACTGAAGTTTTGGAGAGTCTCTCTCTCTCTCTCTCTCTCTCTCTCTCTCTCCCTCTCTATCCTTCTTTCTCTCCCTCTGTCTTCCTCTTTTTTTTTTTAATTTTTGTTGAAGAAAACTAGAGGGAAATAGTAAGTATATAACAGCAATTTCTTTTTAAGGACTCTCATGCTGCATTTTCCTAAAGCCATATGTGTAGATAAGTATAATTTGAAAATCATATAATTTGGAAATCAAGCATGAAAAAGAGACAAGAGTACCAGAAATCGCAGGGTAAGAAGTCATTTTAGGAATAAAAGAGAAAAAGCAAAATTGTACTGATGGGAGCAAATGCAAAGACTAATTTTTATTTTTAATCTTACCTCATCATAAAATAATGTATGTATGTGAATTAAGCAATTTGTGCAACTCCCCCAAGAGAAAGACCATCATACTGTGCTCACAATGTAAGCAGCAATGGTAAAGAAAGGATTGATGAATTAAATTCTTAAAGTCAGAAGCAGCACAGTGTCATTTGCAAAGTAGCACATGAACAGAGTTTAGTGCTTTGGACTTTAGTATGAAAATATTGAAGGCTGTGAGTGACTGTTTCCTCTCATACCAACTAGCAAGAACATACTATATTTTGAAAATTGTCTTGCATCATAGTTAAAGCTTATGGTGGTCCAGCTGAGAATTTGTATCTCAGATTGTATGTTGTTTATAGGGCTGGGTAGATGGGTAATGCCATGAGGAGTTATTCCATATCTCATTTCAGTTATGCTGCTCTTAACATGGAAGAAGCTCTCTCCAGCTTTGAGGAGTTTCCTTGACTTTAACCATCACAGAGATGTAAGTAGCTTGATCAAGTGGACCAGCACAGAGGAAGATAGACCAGAGTATGTGCCCAGGGTGCTGATTTCTAAATAGCCTGGGTAGATCTTCATCTTCTCACTGCTGTCTGGGCCATAGCCAGATGTTTCCAGAATTTTCTATGGTGTTGTTAGAGTCTCATATGCCATACTCTGAGGTCCTTCACTTTACCATGATGGGCACCAGGTAGGGACACAGGATTTTGAATGCTCATCCTTTGCCTAGAAAACACACAGAAAGATTTGACTTACATTGAGAATATAAAAAAGAAGGAAAAGGAAAGTAATAAACTGGACACTGAAGCGAAGACACCTTTAATATTTCAAATTACAATTATTGTAGTTAAAGAAGGGAAACAAAGAGAGCACGTTAAAACATAGATACTGCCTACTGCTGTGAGGAAGAACCTGTTCCCACTAATCAGTGTGGAAGTATCTAAAAGTCAATATTGGTCTAAGATGCTGGGTTTCTTGTCTACATAATTTTATAGAATTCAGGTACTTTGGATCAGTATTTTACAAAAGGCCATCTTTCTAAGGATTTGAGAGATAAAAGGAGAATTAGTTCATAAACTGATATTGTTTCTTGTGTGAATTTTCAGATCAATAATTTGAACTGTTATGGAAGGAGATTTGTTTGCTTTTTCTTCATTATGTGACAAGCTTTTAGAGAACATTTCATATGCCCCAAATACCTGCACTGCACGGAAGTAATACACTTCTGTTTTCACCCATTTGGGATTTACTGGCTTTTTATGGCTGAGATCATTTGTTCTCACTTTGCTATTATACTATAGATGATTTAAAAGCAATGAGTACACAGGCTTGGAGATGCTTCTAAAATTGATTGGCTACACAAGAGCACAGGATACCTTAACCAAGTAATACAATCTGAGAATCTCTTATCCAAGGAACTTGGGACCAGAAATGTTTTGGATTTCAGATATTTTCAGATTTTGTAATATTTACATATATCTAATGAGATAGCTTAAGGATAAGATTCATGTCGAAACATTGTTGTGTTATATTGTATTATTTATATCATATAAATGACCCGAAAGAAATTCTGTGATGATTAGTGACTATGCATGAGACAAAGTTTGTATACATTTAGCCATGAGACAGACTTGTGGTGTCATTTAAGTGTCCAAATGTTTTATATATTGGAGCATTTGGGATTTTAGATTTCAGGTTAGCGATGTTCAATCTGCATCTTACAATATGCTTTACTTCCTACACAAGTCAGTGTGGTAGCACACTCCTGTAATCCTCGTACTCTGAGAGGCTTAAACTGGAAGATCACAAGTTTGAGCCCAGCTTGAGACTTACTAACTCATTGACAATCAGTCTCAGAAAGAATAAAAACAATTAGAAATGGCTGGGACTGAACTAGCTCAGTGCAATGGTCCTGGTTTCAAATCCTCATACGCGGGAAAAAGATTTTTCGAAAATTGCACTTCCAAGTAAGTAAACATTGCAGGCAGCTGGAAGCAAATCTTTTAGGAAGCTTTGAAGTGAACTATAGAACAGTTCGCCCAGTGAAATTCACCCAGTGAAATTCTTGGACACTGACTCTCTGGCAATCAAAGATAGGCCAGGTTTCCACAGTCAAAGAAAAAGAAAGAAGGGAAAGACAAGATAAACCAAAACACTTAAGCAGAGAGAGCCAGCTGGTTGCAGGAAGTCATGTTTGCATAGAAATGAGTAGACATGAATTCAGAGCACACACAGGGTAGAGCACCAGAAGTGTCTGCAGTCATGAGTTATGTAATAAATTCTTCTAATGAAAGGTGGCAGACTGAATACTTTTTATGAAGAAGTTCTACTAAAACAACCACCAATGGTTCAGAGAATAAAGGACAGAGAAGAAGACAATAAGAGGGGCAGAAACTTACCTGCTAGTTGGAGAATGACGGATTTTAAGGCAGTACCACCAAGGCAAGCATCTACTTGATCTTCAGAATAGCAAACCTCCATGGCTAAGAACCGGTAGCCAGAGCTCCTCTGGACCTGGCAGAAATGCAGAGCGAGTATAAATGAGTAACTGGGAAGCTGCTTAAAAAATAAATTTATACTAGGGGGTAATTTCCTCATCCTATAGTGCTCACATAAAACTGAGGAGAAGTTCTCCAAGATTTGGAGTTCAATAGCACTGTTTCTTCCACTAGCTTCTCTATTTATTAGTAGTCAGAACTGACCAAAAGATCTTTCTCTTGGGAATATAATCAGCCCAATACTCTCAAACTCTTAAATACAATAACATTGGAGTTTTCTTAAGGTCACCCTGTCATTCCTTAGCAAAGCGAAAAGCACTCCCCACCCAAGCCAATTTCACTCAGAGCTTTCCATCCACATTTCTTCTCTCCTTCTGTAAAAGGAGATTGGAGAGAGGCTCCTACCATGAAAGTTGTGTACTACATTACTAAGAAAAAGCATCTAGAAAGCAGGATAGGTTATTTGAATGGAAAAAAGCCAGACCCATATTTCTCACCATATACTAAGCTAAAGTTGTAATGGATAAAAGATCTAATTTATTAAAACAGAAACACTTGACAAGCTAGAAAACAAAATAGGTAAAACTCAAAGTTATGGTACATTCAAGAACTTGCTGAACAAAACCCCAATCACTCAAGAAATAACACCAAGAATCAACAAATGTGACTATAACAAATTAATACTCAGACAGCAAAGAAAACAACCAACAGAGTGAGGAGATAACCTACCAGAATGGGAAAAGCCTTTTACCTCAGGCTGAGCACTAACATCTAAAATTTATGAAAAACTCAAAAAATTAGATCCCTCAAAATAAGATCCAATCCAAAAATGAGAAAATGAAATAGACACGTCTCAGAAGAAGAAATACAAAAGGCCAATAAATACATGAAAAAAATGATCCACACTGTTAGTCATTAGAGAAATGCAAAGTAAAACAAGTCTGACATTCCACAAAGAATGACTATTATCAAGAATCAAATAATAAATGCAGGTGAGGCTGAGGGTAAAAGGAATCTTTCATATGGATGGTATAAAATTAAATTATCAGAACCACTATAAAAATCAATATAGAAATTCCTCAAAAAACTAAAAATAGAAATTCCATTCAACCCAGGTATTCACCCTCTAGGTATTTTCCCCAAAGAATTAAAGGCATTACATTATAATGATACAAGCAAACTCATGTTCCTAGCAGCACGACTCATAATAGCAAAGTCTTAGAGATGAATGGATAAAGAAAATGTGGTATTTATATGCAGTGGAGACACACTCTGCTACAAAGAAGAATAAGTTAGAATTGTTTGTAGGAAAATGGATACATGTTCAATGCATAATTTTAAATGAAGTGAATCAGATGTAAAGCATAAAATATCTTTTGCTTTCCCTTATATGAGAACATCAAAGTATAAAGCCCAAGGTAAAAAATAAATAGTAGGAAATAGAGTGACAGATCTTTGGCAAAAGTGAAGAGGAGCAAGAGATGGAGGGAGTGAAGAAAAGAGAAGGGAATGTAAACATGATTAAAATGTGCCATGTATACAATGTACCAACTATCTCCAATGACTATGTTCATTATGTATCACAAACATGACAAATCAAAAAAGAAAAGAAAAACACCCCCCAGTAATGTCCTCAGATAAGTAACAACAAAAACAAACAAACAAAAAAAGATATAGCTGCTTTTGAAAAATACAAGACAATTTTTGAAGGAAAATATCCATAAACTTAAAGCACAATAACAGAAATTATGTAAAAATCATAGCAGCATTAAAAACTAAAGTTGAAAAATTATCCCAGAAAGCTATGCCAGTTCAAAAAGAGAAGGATTAATCTAACAGGCACCACACCTGAGTAAAGTGAATTTCAGGAAGAGATCTTTAAACACTCTTTCTCATAATGTTCCTATAGTGCACACTCGGTATGTTGGGTGTGTTGGGGGAGATAAAAGGAGAAGGAGAAGAACAAGAACAAGAAGAGAAAAGACAGGAGGAGACATAGGGAAGGCTAAAGCAAAAACATAAAGTAATAGAGATAAAATATAAGGAAAAGAAAGACAGGGTTCCTAACATAATAGATGTGGACCTGAGGGAAACCCTGAAATGTGTGTAGAGGGCCAAACTTCCTCACTGAAGTCCTACTTGTCCAGAGATGGCCATGCAAAAGACAGACACTATCATCACTTCGGGTGCTCCACTGTTCCTTGTCTCTTTAACGTGATAGAGATTTTTCAGCGTTTGATTTGCCAAAGTAGCAAACTAAGCTAAGGCTATGTGTATAGTTTATAGGTAGAGTAAAGCAAGCTATACATCTGCAGTATATTATATGACTACAGGTGTGTAGTGAAGAATTTGGCCTTTGACTTGGCCTTGATTTTTTGAGGTAGTCTATAACATTCCTTCTAGATGTGTTTTTTATGGAGAATAGTGACTCACCACACCCAAGAGTCGTAGTGGGAAGGCTGGACTCCTGAAAAAACCAGCTCTACTGTTTAGAAGAGGACTTTGGATCACACAGTGTCATTTGGTGTAGAGAATGACTCCAGACATGTGGGCTATTAGTTCATCCATCTCTAATAAAATCTCTAATGCCAAAACTCACATGAGCATTTTGGATAAAATACTCAGTGAATATTCAGTGAATGTTGTGACATGTTGATGTCCAGTTGGGAAGATATCCTAACTCTATGAAGAGAGGAAAACAAACACTTAATATTTGGAATCATCCCAGACTATACCCTATGCATTTTTTCTTTTGACTTGCTTTAATCTCTTTTTTCCCGTAATAAACTTTCACCATAAAGATACTAGCTTTTAGTGAATTTGTGAGTCCATCCAGCAAATAACTGAGCCTTGAGTGGTTTGGTTTACTTTGGAAGGAAATTTTGAAAGCCAGGTCCTGAGTGTGGGTAACTGTATATTCATCAGCTTTCCTGTCACTGGGATACAGTAGGTATTTTATGTCCTCCAACTAACACCTCCAACTTTAAGAGGGTGTGTTTAATTTGTCTCAGGATTTCAAGGAATTCAGTCCATGGTTAGGTGGATTCAAGGCTGGAACATCATGGTGGGAAAGACTGGCAAAGCAAAAGACAGTTTTCGGTGCTGAAGAAGCAAAGCAAGGGATTAGTGTCGGATCGAGAGGAGCCAGTGACCATATATAGTACCCAAAGTCATGCCTGCAGACCCATCCAGACATACCCAGAGGTGTGCTTTATAATCTCCCTAAGTATTTCTTAATCCAATCAAGTAGATATTCTGGGAACATGAGATACAGAAAGGAGGGATTTTCATCCCATGGTAGGCACAGGAAAATCCTAATCAAACAGGCTATTAAAGCGCCAGAGTGACAGATGCATTGAAGGCCAGGATGTCTTAGATATAAGCACAGACAAATGAAGCTCTTCACGAAGGATGTTTCTTGGGGGGTGGGGAAGGATGAGATGAAATCTGTGAAGACTGGATAGCTATGAGGAAAGATTAGTGTGCGTGTAAAGATACAAACTAAAGAAAAACACAAGGCAAGCATTGACTTCAGGAGAAACAAGGAGTAGGAACAGGAACAAGTAATCACAACACACTGTAGTGTTTAGCCATGCAACACAGAAGTAAAGGAGAACGTAAAACCTGAAGAGTAATTAAATATAAAATCTTAGTATATTCAGAAGAAGACAAAGGGAAACCACGAGATGAAGACGTTAATGAATGAAAAATCTCAGATATCACAATAAAAGTAAAAAGATAAAACTCCAGTTGATAAAGCCAGTAGTGACTATGTGTGTTTATCACTGAGAAGCAGGAGATGCAGAAAGATTGGTCAAAGCAGCTGAAAGACCCAGAAAGGCTGAGGGGAGGAGCATGGCAAAATGGCATTTTTATTTAGCACTAATATTTAAGACTATACACATAATATTGCTTTGAGGAAATAAACAATTTAAAAAATGCATACAACTTCCTGTATGACACTTGGGGAAGTAAATTAATCCAAGATGTATTAATTAGAAACCTTGCTTAATTTATATGATTTAAATGTGATGAAGCCTAATTTGTTTTGTGGTCAAGAGGTTTAAACTGGAGATCTGTAAGGAAGAGTGGACAGAATAAAAATTAGAATGTTGGAATGGTCATGAACTTCAATTTGAACTTTTTAAAGGCAATTACTAGCTCTCTAATATAGGTTTCTGTGCCTTGTATAATCATTCCAAAACTAAAATTATTTGAGCTTAAAAAATTACTAAAAATAATAATTAAAACACTACACAAAAACAAATTTTAAGCAAATACTGAATGCCCTACTTAAGTGTTCAACTATACCAATTTACCCCTCTCTTTCTGACCTGAGATTTTCTTTCCTTGTCTTATCATATTGAATCCCATTGGCCTCCAAATCTAGATTGGTTCCTATTATGTTATCAGCAGTTGGGAATGATGCTATATATGCACAGAGCCATAATATTTTTGCAGACTAACTGTAATAGGTATTTGCAAACTGGAAGGAGAGAGGAAAATACTAACCAAGTGGAAAAATAGTTAAAATTGGGAGTGAGTGCTAAAGAGGAAAACCACCATGTGCTAAGGAGAAGAAAAATGAGTAGACATATTTTTCATTATGTAACCAAGGAAACTTCCCAGAATACTAGTACATAAGGCATAAATAATCCTGAACTAAGTAACTTGTGGACTAGAGAATAGTTGAGGTGATGCGGGCAACTGGAGGAATATACTGAGCATGAAGAGTTGGGCGTGATCGGGAACAGAAAAGGGCTAGTAGGGCTGGACTCCATGAGAAGGAAGTTTCGTGAGATGCGGCTGGAAAGCAGAATGGGAGAAATATCAGGCATGGATTCTGGGAGACATGAATGCTGTTGTGGCCCCAGATGCCAAGAAACTGCTTTATGAAACCTGTAAGTGCGGGGGTGAGTTCAGACAAATGAGCACAGGCAGGAAAGAGGGATTGGGTCCCAGAGTCTCTGCTTTCCCTTCACAAGCCATCTTTATACTCAGAAGAAGACCTGCAAAGATTACTGAGCACCTGGGTTCTGCACACGTTTCCCCTCTTTCCCAGTACCACGCTTCTTTCCTCCAGATCCCACAAACCAGCCAGGCCTTGCTTCTGGTTGTTCATATGATGGGAAGCATCACAGAGAAGAGCCTTCTCTGCCTATAATGGTCTTTTTCCTTTCCTTTCCTTTCAGTAATCTCCATCTACTCTTTCAGTCACCTTCCTCAGAGAAGTCTTTTTGTGACTCTTTGGCCAGACCAAGTTCTGCTTTTGGTTTTCCTGGGATCTACATTTGGTCTCTGTGTGTCACTGTTCACTTCTGTTAACTAGGGAAACTGTATTAGTGATGACCTCGAAAAGTCAGGAGGATTCCTAAATGTGCTTAGAGGAGAAAGTTGGTAAATGTTAATTCTCATTTGAAAGAAGCTGCAAAACAGTAGACAGATGGTCTCAGATTGCTCATTTTAGACCATTTTTGGATTTTATGATGGTGCAAAGGCATACCCTTACAATCATTCCATTTTTCACTTTCTACAGTATTAAATACTAGCATGAGACATTCAACACTATTATAAAACAGACCTTGCTTTAGATGATTTTGTCCAACTATAAGCTAAGTGTTCTGAGCATGGTTAAGTTATGATAGACTAGACTAAGTTACAATTTGGAGCAGGTTAAGTGTGTTGTATGGATTTTCAACTAATAATATTTTCAATTTATGGGATTATCAGGGCAGACTCCATCATAAATTGAACAGTTTCTGTACATTTTACCTATATTGTCTTAAAATAGGCAAAATTAGTCCTTGCTGCTCAAATTCAAGATGGCAGTGATCTTCAGGGAAAAGGTAAGGACAGTAGTAGCTAAATAGGGACATAAAGTCTCTGATTGTGTCCTGTTTCTTTTGGGCTTCTTATGATTCTGTGACAATTCATCCTTGAGTTCTACACTTAGGTTCTGTCCCTTTGCACAATAGAAAGCGTTGAAACTATACCATAGGTATAATTTAATATTATATACTTATTTGATGAAATCTTTCTTCAGCTGTAACATCTATGAGGGTAAAAACCTTATCTATTCTCTGCATCTCCAATAACTAATACAGTTTTTGAAATAAGCTGTAATATAACAAAACATGTACCTAATCATTCTACTCTTGTACTCAAAACCTTCAGCAATCTCCCGTCTCATCCATGTGAAATGTCAGTCCATATAACAACCCCTAAGACCATATCTGTGGTATACACCCATTGCCTTTCTGATTTTACCTTTACTATTCTAGTCACACTCAGTTTCCAGCTAGTTAAAATCAGATAGAATTAATGGTTGCAATACATTGTGAATATACTAGTTGTCACTATGTTATTATTTTAAATGGTTTTGCTTTGTGAATTTTATTTCAGTTATTTAAAAAAAGTGGAAACTCTTGAGCCAGCCTGGCTCATTTCAAATTCTGACTCTGTCATTTAACTGTAAAGTTTTTGACATGTTGTTTTATCACTCCATGCCTCAGTTTCTCCAGCTGTAATATATGCACACTATCAGTACTTATCTCCTGAGATTGCTGTATATACGCAATAAATAGTATGTAAAAATCACAACAGTTCTTGGTATATGTGGTAAACACAAAATAAATGCTCATTTTAAGAAAAAGCTTATCCTATTGATAAAGAGAAAAACAATCAAATGTGAGCCCCTCCTTTATAAAACTGTCACTGTTTATACTGACTCTTAAAGGGGACTTTCCCATTGGAAGAAAAAATGAAGAATATTAATCTAAGTACATCACCCTGTGGTTGAGGTACATAAGGACAAAAGACTTGTCTAAACATAGTACACTGTAGGAAGTAGTCATCCAGGGTTCCTAACTGACACTGTAAGTGCCCAGTGGGAGAGTTTTCTTGTGTACCTTTCGTTGAGCTCCAATTATGTGTGGAAGCAGTTAAATATTAGCTTGGTCCAGACCGTCACATGACTGAATTTCTTTACACTCTCAGATTGTTATAATAGGATATAAAGAGATGAGTAAATTAGACCTTTTTTGTCCTCTCAAAGATTTCATTTCAGCTACATTCTTCAGTGCCTTGACAAACAGACGGCAATTAGAAAGGAAATTACAGTCACATTGGTAAGTTGAATGCAATGATAGCCATGGTGCAGAAAAAAAATGTAATCTTAAAAGAAACCCCGAGTCCATTTGACGAAACACATTTAGGATTTCACTCTAGTTTTCCAAGATAAGGTGTACTACATTTGCATGCTGAGAACAGTACTAAGTACTAAAATGATGATTGTAGATGCTCTGAATGAAATTTTAACTATTGGATCATCATTTAGCCCAATCTTACCCATTAGTAGCTATGAACTGTAGGTTGTATGGCTGATGAGAGAGCATCCATAAATATTCCTCCATTTACTCACCTTAAGATCAGTAGTAAACTCTTTCTCAGTATCAGGCTCAGTGCCAGGCATTGAGATCTCAGGCAAATAGAACAAACATTAGTTTACAAGAAAATAACATAAGCAATGAAGAGTTGCAATGACCATGAGGGAACTACGGTTTGCAGTCATGAGGAAAATCATGATGAGGTACAAATTCCGAGCAGAGGGACAGATGAATACAAAGAAGCAAGCCAGGGATGGGGGCAACAAAGAGTGGTAACAGATCACATTTAGATTGTGGCACCTGGCCCAATGCATTGGTTCTCAAAGGGATTGATTTTGTATTCCAAAGACATTTGACATTGTCTACAGACACTTTCTGATCCTCACACCTTGAGAACAGGTACTACTGACATCTAGTGGAGAGAGTACAGGGAAGTTGCAGAGCATCTATCTACATGCATAGGACAGGCTGCGCAATAAGGAATTTCTAGCCCAAGGACATCAAAAGTTTTGAAGGTGAGAAAGCCCAAGCTACTGTGGTAGCAGTAGAGTTGCAGAGAAATACATTAAAAACAAGCTTTACGAGTTAAATCAGGAACGTATGAAAATAAACTCGATGTGGCAGAGAAAAGCAATGGAGAAATCAAGAGTGACGTTCTAAGTTCCCCATTTTAATAGCTGAGAGAAAGTTGTATTTGTATTGAGATAATATTGAGATGCTGTGTCAGATAAAAATGGCAATTAGAGTTGCTGCATGTATCTGGAATTTAGAGGCCAGATTGGAGCAAAAAAATGCTTGGCTTAAGGATACTATTGTCATATGACATCACCTAACAATAAAAAATAAAGATATAGCCAAGAAACCAGGATTTTAATCCTAAATTAATGGCTTACTTCCAATAGGCTCCAAAGGTACTTGACCTTTGCTTTCAGTGTCTCGGTAACATTATAAATATACTCACATTTTGAAAACACAGTTCTATCATTTGAGTTCCTTAGGTTACTTTAAGCTCTTTTTCTTTGTATCTAGCCAGTGTCTACAAAATAAGTAATTTTAAATAGATCGGTATGTAAAGAATAATACCAGTTCTCATAGGAAGCACAAGGTTGCTTAGTTAACAACTGTCATATTATTAAACCACGAACTATGAATTTAAGCTTGATATTTCCAGAATAGGAAAAAGAGAGTACACTTTCAATTGAACATTTTTTATTCTTAAGAGAGCATTATGAAAAATTGTGAATCAAGAGTGATTACCATAGTCATTTTGAACAAAAATAATTTGATTCATATATGCACAAAATATAGACTTCTAAAAAGCATAAAAAAGTTATCAGCAGCTGAGGATCACCCATGGGTGACCCAAAACCATGAGTCTGAATACATGAGCAATGAAGAGAGGCATTTTAACAAGGAAATACATTGCAGCTTTAAACTTTACAGAATTCTACAGATAATACTGAAAAGTAATTGAAGTATGCCATTTATTCTTCAAGAATCCACCTTTAGGAAATGCAATCTTTCTATCAACTAAAAAGAACTGTTCCTCATGCCCTCAAGGTTACACGTTTAAAAGTAGCAGCATCTTCCTAAATAATATCAGACCAATCACTATTAACATGTTATTAATTGGACCAATATTGTTGACTCATTTCCCAACAGACAACATATTTTAGTATCTGTCATCTGGGATATATTTAAACTAGAAATATAGAAACGGATTCATTAAGCAAAATTGTAATTAGCAGAAATACATGCTGATACATTCTGAGTAATAAGGGCCTTGGATATTATATATATTACCTCATGTAATCCTTCAGTGGTGCTATTATGCTATTTTTATTCCTTTCATTTTGCAAATGAGAATATTTAGTCTTGGAGAGTTTATGGCTAAGTACAGAGTAGGTGAGCCTACAGTAACATGTATCTTAAAATTTTAGTGATTGAAAACAAACACTTGAGATTAATCTATAGATCACTGGTGATCTGATAACTATGTAGAGCGACTCCACTGCAAATGATGAGACAGGCTACCAGGCAGCTTCCATGTGGATGTCTAGAAATGTGGCAGTCTGAATTACTTTGGTGGAAAGAGTCCTAGGGGCCTTTGCACGACCTTTTCACTCCTTCCTCTTTACCTACCACGCCTACATGTATTTCTTGGTCTCTAAACCTTTTCAAATGGCACAGGCTTGCATATGTAGGGCAAAAGAGAGACCAGAGTATGGGTAAGCACCAGCACCTGCTACAGAGAAAGCAATTGAACCAAGACTGATAACCCAGAATCTGGTCAACCTGAGAGAGAAATATGGGTTGCCCTAAAGATCATTTAATTCTAGACCTTGAATTCTCAAACTCTAGCCATGCAATGTCTCCTAACTATTGGGCCTGGATATACTAATTTAACATAGATGACTAAATGCACTTAACATAAAGTTTTTGGTTCAAAAAATCATATAACAGTTTTTTAATATATTCTCAGTTTTGGAAACACTTAACCAATTGTTTACAACTTTCTACTTCATTGAGTTTTTAAGAATCACCCCCCTCAAGAAGACTTCACAGACATCTCAATGAGAAGATTAGACTTCCTCTCTTCCTTACTGCCCATTGTGCCATTCTTTAAAAACCACATTTTTAAAGTATCTGTGAATTTGATGGTGGCAGCAACCACATTCCCGCTGTGTCTCTGGGATTTAGCACCATGGAGCACACAAAGTGGGCTCCCTGTAAATAAAGCATTGAATGAATGAATGAATATTTCAGCTATTGTCTGAAGCAGACCCCAACATCATTTGATGCCCTCTGGTTTTAAAAATGTTGCCCAACATAGTTGAAACTTACTCTTTCAAACTTCTACCAAATATTTTAATTTTTAAAAATTGCTCTTCATTTAACTAATACTGAAAAAGACTCCCTTAACACAAGAGCTCTTCAAATTTCTGTGGATCACTAGGAAATGCCTCTAATTCTTCATGGTTCCCTCCATCAGTCCATTCATGAAAGGCATCACTAAATCCCATTTCGTACCTATGGATGTGTCTATTTTCTCAGCTCTCATCCCAAAGTGTCCAGACCCATTCACAGTGCTTCAGAGGTGAACTAACGGGTTTCCATCTGTGAGGTGATAACCTCCCTCCGAAGCTGGGTAGCACATTTTCCCCAGTATAGAATCTTCAAAGAAAAGTGACGTCTGGCAGCACAGTCAGCCTGCATTTGATGTAGGAATGAATGAGTAAACGAATGAAAGAATAAATGAAAGAATGAATGAATGAATGCTTGAATTTTGAGATAGATTTCTGTTTTAAATATTTCCAGCTGCAGGCCATAGGATTGTGGATGCTTTTCTTATAAATTAACTCAGTGTAAATAACTTCTCCAAAATCTCTATTTAGGGGGAAAAAAAAGCTTTATGAGATGTTAATACAGAACTAGCAAACATTTATATAGAACATTCCCCCACAAAGCTCAAAGGAAATTAAGCCAACATGATCAAAGGCTGATTTCCCCAGGGAAGCGTCCCTGTCCTTCTACAGAGAAATAGTCTCCAAACCTACATTGTTAAAATAGCCTATTTCCAGTGCTCAGATGTGACCGTCAGAAGAAATTAAGAGAAGCAGTGGCTTTGGAAACTGTCTCTTTCCCAGTTCCACACTTGTAAATGGAAGCAATTTAAAAGACATTATGTGGAGTCCGAATAGAAAAGGAGCCACTATAATTTTAGAGTACTGAAGGTTTCCCGCGTCTCTCCTCCTCCTCCTCCTCCTCCTTCTCTGGCTCCTGTTTATTCCTCTCCTCTTCTTCACCCATGTCAGAGTTAAAACCGGAGCTCTGATATTCGCTGACACATTGCCCCCCAAGGAGGCGATTTTCCTGTCAGTGACGGGACATGTCATCCACAACCTTCTCTCAGACCCCCTAACAGGCGCACGGGGACATTGCTGCCCCTCACAGGTCACAGCCCAGGCTGCTTCTGCTGCGACCCGTAGGTGAGGCGTGATCTGTCTGGAAGATGCAACGCTCCGTGGACTTTCCAGTAACACAGCGCAAAGTTGAGGGAGAGGGGGAGTGAGCGTGCGTGTGTGCGCGTGTGTGAGTGTGTCTGGGTCCGCGGGGCTGGGGCGGGCAGTAGATAAAGGTGGGGCCAGCGAGGGGAGGAGGAACAGAGTGTGGCTCGGAATCCACTTAACCTGGAACTCGCCGGGTTTGGTCAGAGACCCTGCACCAGCCCAGCCAGTCCCTCCTTCCAGCTGGGTTCTCCGTCTTTCCCCCTCTCCCCTCTCCCGGTCTCTCTCTGCCTGCACCCTCCACCCCCACGCCCCACTTTTGCATCTGACCAGAGGACGAATGAGCAAGAGGTTCCTGCACATTGAGGCAGCAACTTTCCTCAGCGGGTCTCGGGCTCTGGCGCCGGAGCGCGCTGATCGTTCGCGGTCTGCGGCCCATGGAGGAGGAAGAGGAGGCGCGGTGACAGGCTAGGACTGGCGCGAGGGGCCCCGAGCAGTCAGCCTCGCCAGCCAGCTCCGCGTTCCCACGCCGCTTGCCTGCGCCTCGCTCCTCCGCGTGCGGTGCAGACCCAGAGCACCCAAGGAGGATGAGGCGGGGAGCTGGCTTGAGTGGGGTGCATCTCACGGACGTGCGGCCACGGCTGTGTCTCGGCATGAATTAAGAAGCTAAGAAGATGCAGCGCTGCACGCTCCTCGCCCAGCCTGGGCTCTGGACCAGGGACATCAGCTGGACGTTCCTCTGTTTCTTCTTCCACATCCTCCCCCAGACGGCCCCGCAAGTGCTCCGGATCGGTGAGTGAGCCTGCAGAGGCGCCCAGGCTGCGGCTCGGGGACGCGGTCGCTCCCCGAGACTGGGGTGGCTGGGGTCAGCGCGCACCCAAGGCTGCGCGGAAAGGGGGAGTCGCGTCACTGCTTCCCTGCCGCCGTCTCCGGGCTTCCCCGGGAAGTAGGGTTGGCGGGTTTTTCAATCCCGGCTGCAGAACGCGGGAGACAGTGCAGGGATCCGGGCTTTTCTGGGCTAGCGCCCTACTCTCCGCTCCAGGTCTCACGCTGCTGCCGCCGCTGGAGTGGGGCGCGCGGGTGAGGTCACCCAGCTGCCTGACTGCCAGTCCGCCTCTCTAGGGCCACAGCCCTGGACCCTGTCAGCCTGGCCTGGACCAGGAACATCACATATTTGGGGGTCTCCAAAGGAGAACACGGACCACTAGGGACGTGTTAATATCCCAGGGCTGCTAGCCTAGAGCTCCAAGTTCCGGTCTCTAAGTTGGGTTCTACGTGGAGTCTCCAAAGTCCGGAGTGGGGCAAAGTCCGAGTCTGACTTGTGGCTGAAGGTTCAAGGCGTGGGGAGTCAGCTCCCACTTAGGTGTCTCTCTGGCTCCCCATTCTCCCCGCCTGCCCGCCTCTGACAGTGATACTCATGCACCTAAATGCATGACACCCTGTACCAAAATTCCGTCCCTGGAGGCATTTAGCTCTTTCTGGGCTTTGGAGCTTAACACACTGCTTCACTTCTTTCGTTGCAAACTAAATCAGGCTTCTATTTTGTTTTTAATTTTTAGTCTTACTGTGCCCTCTTTTTGCTTTTTTTGGCCCATTCTGCTTGTTAGACACAATCACAGATAAGGTGAGCGACAGGTGAAGCGGTCTCTCCACTTGTCAGCTTCAGACTTAGCCAAGCCCTGAACTGGAGGACCTCCAGCTCTCACCTTTTCTAGGAAAGGCCAGGCAAGGCGCGCTGCTCGGGTCCTGACACTGAACAGCAGACAGCTCCGTTACCGTCCTGGTCTCAACTTACTTTATCAAATACTTGGAACCTGGTAATGTTTTGTCACAGAACACATCCCTGTACCAAGAAATTGCAGTTGACTGCTTTGAACTGCCTTTTGGTTTTCTAGGCAAGTGGGGCCTGATTCTCATGGAAAGAAAAGATTCCCAATTTTACTTTTACTACAGATGTATGTTTCCTGAACTATAAATAATAATATGGTCATGTGCATTTATTACTCTATGAGTAGTGTTCCAAAGTACTTTCTTTTAACAAGATTCACTATTGTTTATAACTAAACAAGTCTGCTTGAAATGTGTTTTAGTCTTAATATCCTGTTGTTTGAATGGAATCGAGCATATTTGGCTACTTTATGATATACAATTTTGGACAATACAAGATAAGTAATGAGTATGTTTTAGAATTTCCAGTGTTTATTAACTTAATTGGTGTTCTACCTGTGTATTTTCCACCTTGGAAGAGATAAATTTAAAGATCTTAGAAATGGTGATATCCCACTACTTTGCACAACTTACCTGGAATTTTCTCTGTTGCAACCTTTCAATTTAAATCTAAGCAGAAAAGGATATTTTTAGAGATATTTGTTCACAATTCTGAGTATCTAATATCCGAGCAATCATTCAACCATTTAAAAGTAGTTTTCAAAGTGGAAAAAAGCCAATACTGATTCACTGACTTTAAAACACACACCACAAGTTAATGAGATTCTTTTTTCCTGAATGCAAGTTAAAATGGATAAAGTAAAATTGCATGCCTTACTGTTGTTTATATGCACTACGAAGGTCCAACTCTTTTGACTCTGTGTGACCTGTGTTTGCCATGGGCACTATATCTATGTATCTATATATCTATATCTATATCTATATCTATATCTATATCTATATCTATCTATATACTTTTTAAAAATATTACTCTTTAAAGATATTTATTTATTTATTTATTATTTATTTATGATGCTGGAGATTGAACCCAGGGCCTTCTACCACATGCCCAGCCCTGGCACATGGTTTTTAAATAGATAATTTCATACCAGGAAAACTAGCTTTAGTTCAGAGGAAACCTGCCTTCTACAGCTAATTTCTCATGTCAGTGAAGTCCAGTTTGGAATACAAAATATCAAAGGAACTGGGAACTTTATTTGCTTGTGTATGTGTGTGTGTGTGTGTGTGTGTGTGTACATGTGCGCATATGTGTGTGTGTATGCGTGTGTGTGTGTGTGTGTGTGTGTACTGGGTGGGTGTGTGCATGTGTGTGAACGATTATGTTGTGTTCTTTTTCACCTCATCTTTCACTTTCCAACAAACCACCAACCACTCAACCAACCAACTAAAGAGGCCCCTGATTATTAACTTGCATGATTGTTAAGTAATATAAAATACTCTGAAAAAAGCAAAGCATAAACACCAGGCATTTAGTAGTGTTTTTATATGTAAACACTCAAATGTTGAAACAATTGGTTGCTAGTCTATTGCTCTTACTAGAGTGTCTACTTAAACTTCAGCTATTGAGGAAAGCTATAAAATGTAAGAAAGAACTCATGTTTACTCAATATTTGAAAAGTGATTGAGAACTTATATATGCACAAATGTTTGGCACATTTATATTAATTTTGATTTATGGTTGCAATTCTATGCAACAGTAAAGGGAGTTTATCCAACCTAAATAGGGTCCTGTAACGTAGCAGTACCCAACATATGCACACCGCACTGGAGAAATACTCCAGCAACTTGTACAGAAGAGAAATAGAGCCAGCTGCTGAGAATTCTGTGGGGCTTCTGGGATCATTTTTGACTCTCTGTAGACAGCAGTGTATGTCAATGGTCAGCTAATTATCACGCACATCTAGTTGGTTTAAGAACTTTACCATTTTCCTAGATGATCTGTCAATTTATTGCTAAGAGACTGGGATTAGTAGGTGGTGGTCCACTTCCATTGGTGGAGAAAAAAACATCTTTTGTGTATACTTGCAGCTTCTGAAACAGATGCATTATGTTTATAACAATATCTTTAATATGCATGTTTAATATATGTGTTGTGCCTTATCTCAACATACACAGTCAGAGGGATGGTGGTGGGATCAAAGAATGAAAAGTGAAGTGAACATCCAGGCTTTCTGATACATAACTTGGTCGAAGTATAAACTTGGGTCCCATCTCCATATTTACCAGGTACATATTTCAGTCCAGGTTAGTCACTCTCAGTAGCCTTTTGTTTTAGCATCTTGAGAGATCAAATAAAAACTACTGTGGGCCTCAGAAGAGTCATTAGTAAAAATCAATAGAAACAAAACAGGGAGTAGTATATGAAATGTCTTTGAGGGATATCTGGATACATTAGTCATATTATGACTCTTGTTAATATTTTACTGTTCATTCTTATTAACATTTAATTTCTGAATCAGGACATGAAAGTTGATATAACATATTCTTATGAGACTTCTAATATTAAATCTCTTCACCTGTGAGCAGTCAGTATTGAACTCTATCAATATAAAAGAGTCAAAAGATACTGATTTATGTAATTTACAAACAATCCACTAAATAAATATATTATGTAACATATTACATAATTAAGTACTCCATTTAAAGACAAATATTGTGAGAATTTATGGAAATAGCATTGAAATTATTTACAATATACATATAATTGTTTAAACATCTTCATTTCCTCACAATAGATACAAATCTAAATCTTATGAACCATATTGGCTGAAATATTGTTAGAGTTTTCTGTGTGATAAAAAGAGCAAAGTATAAAAGTAAAAATCAGCCCTTATTCCAAGGACGTGGTGAGGAGTCCATGACCATAGGAGGTCTGGGTTCCTCTGACTGGAACGTGGGGTATGAGATATACATATAACCTCTGACTGGGCTGGTGTTTAGGGCGGGCATTGATGATGCCCCAGGAACTGATTGGAACTTTTTTCCGCGCACTGGGAAAGGAAAAAGGACGTTGTAATAGGGGAAGGAGGAAGCGACCTCAAGGTAAACATCCCCTGATTCCACCTCCAACCGCCATAATATCCTGTAATTTATTCTAGGGCAAAACTTTTTCAAACATGATTTTTAAGAATATCATAACCCCAGACAATCAAATTTCCTAATATCATTTATACAAGTTTGCTCATATTTTTGTTTGAACCAATGGCTTTATTCTTTAAGCCCTTACATTTCTCATCATTTTGACATTCAGTTTTCAAACTTCAAATGTCCTTGGAATTCTTACTCCTCTACAGTGCAACGGATACCATACTTGGTGCAAGCCATAGGACAGCAAATAAAAAAGCTGCGAGTCTATCCCTTCGAATCTTGCATTCTTGTGATTCACAATTTATATGACCACTAAAGCTTTTCATCAGACTTATCTTTTTTTGACTATTATTCTTGGGGAGTTTTAAGTTAATATTCTGCCAACGATTTACCGTATCAATTGCATAGTCAGCAGGGAACAGGATCCTGGCTTCAAATGCATGGAGTCCCTACAGTGAAGATTCATGTGGCCATCCTGGAGCTGAAACTCCCAAGACAGTTGCTCTTGTTCAGGAAGATCTGTTTGGCCTGAAGCAGATTCACCCTGAGAGAGCTTTTGTATTCTAGGAAGCAGGATGACCCTCACATTGATTTGAAATTCCTAAGTGGCCCTTGACAAATGTGAGAAATTGTGTGATAGCTCTGTCAATGAGAAGCAATGGACTAATAATGAGATATTTCTGCAAATGAGCTGATCTTTTGTCTTGCTCTTTCATTTGCATCATTCACCTTTTCAGTTAATATTGATTTTACCTGCCTAATGTTAACACTGCCTAGAACTCGACTTTACCTATCTTCTTATCTTTGTCACCTCATTTCAATTGAGAGAAGCATGATTTTATGATGTGGTCTAAACTCACACTCTAGTTGGTAGAAATAAAGAAACTTGGTAAAAGCTACTCTAATCTTGGGGCTGGGGATTTAGCTCAGTGGTATAAGCCCGTGCCTTACAAGCATGTGGTTGAGTTTGATCCCTGGTACTGATAATAAAAAATTAAAAAAAAACCTACTCTAATCTCAAGTTTTAAGTTCCACACATGAAATTTTACTGCCTAATGTGTGGATTTGTGTGTGCACTTACATAGCTCTTTACACTAAACCAAACTTAAATATAAGAAAAGTGAATGGTTATTCTTTGTTATTTGGGGATAGCAATAACTTAATGATTGTATGGTTTATGATTGAGGCAATCAGCAACAGAGAAAGTTGCTACTATTTATGGACTCTCCAGAATTTCTGTTTAGGGAGGAAGGACTCAAGGAATGCAATAAAATTAGAGAAGAACTCTTGCTGCCTATTCCTAGCAAACACACTATTTTTAGTTAAATTATAGTCACTTGGGTTGGTTTTGCAGGAGACAGTGGCAGTGGGTTTCTCATAGCCGTCTTATTTAGCTCTGTTTGTTGTTGTTGCAATGACAATTATCCATTTAGTATAGAAAGTATTGTCTATATTCTTACATTTCCCTAAAGCTATTTGGACCAGTAGAAAGAGTGATAAAGGACTCCAGATGGAAGGAAATCAACATTTCTAATGCTTTTTTGGAAGTTGAATAAATATGAGTATACTATTTAATTTTTTTCTCTCAGTTTGATCTATAGAAAAAGTAAAAGTAACGAATTCATGGATTTGATGCAAAGATGAAATTGTGATGCCATATGTGTAGTGAGTGCACAGCATACTGTAGCCCTTAATAAAGATTCACTCTTCTCTCTCCATCCGTGAACATCTTAGGACATCTGTGATAGAATAATCTATTTATCTAATGAAGTAAGTATAGAGAAATCTACTTTCTTAGATTCATGAAGTGTATTGAAATTGTGCCACAAAAAATCCTGTTTCTTTTCTCTAACCCAGTGTTTCCCACATTTTTGGTATAAGTACGTTCCTATTTGTAT
>PVJX010021073.1:0-32436 GCA_004027295.1 Dolichotis patagonum
AGAAACAGATCACCTATAAAGGAAAACCCATCAAAATCACAGCAGACTTCTCAACACAGACCATCAGGTCAAGAAGAGCTTGGAGTGAAGTAATTCAAGCCCTGAAGGAGAACAACCTCCAGCCCAGATTGATGTATCCTGCAAAACTCTCTCTAGAAATTAATGGAGAAACAAGATGCTTCCATGACAAAGAGGAACTTGGAGAATTTGTGACCACCAATCCAACCCTACAAAAAGTACTGAAGGGCAGAAAGGCCTCAGCGAATGGGCCAGGCAGTGGATTGGAACAGAAAAATAGACAACCAAGGGAAGAAAAACAGAATGGCAGAAATAAGGCAGAGAAGATTGGCTGTAATCTCTAGTATAGATGGCCTTGAAATAGTAACAGAGAGAAACACAGGCAGAGTAGATCAGGAGATAGAGTCCATTGAGCTGCTCTATATAGGGAGGCAGTGGGACCCAAAACAAGCAGTGCACCCTATGGGAGTGAAAGGGGAGGAACTGTCTAAAAAAGGAAGGCAGAGGATATTGTTAATTGGGTAACAAGATTTAAAATTTACATTATTCTCATCACTCTGCTTGGATGGATTACATGCTGTTCCAGTTTGTCTACTTACACTAGACTTGAGGACATGGTCAGCTATCCCCAAACTAAGAGGATATATTATGGTAATCATCCCTAATTTCCTATCAACTTAATCTGAAGCCCTTTATAACTTATACTGTCTTATAATGACTGATCTTATATTTGAATCTGGGTTGTTAGGTTGCTACTTTATACTGACTGATTTTATTTAAATCTGTTATGATTGATAGCATCAAGTCTAAGAGTATAGGCAACTACACTGAAGATGACAATTGAAGTCTGGGACTCAACACCTCTGTTTCCCAGTCCCCCGAGTGGACCAGCACAAGTCAGGGTAACCCCTGCCGGGAGGGTTACTGAGTACACTGCTTTCACTATGGACTCAACCCTTGGCTGGGCTGAGGACATAAAAGGGCAATGAAGTGTTTGAAAATCCTGATGACTTCTGTTCTTCACAAATTGGAGAAGAATTATATATTTTGTAGTCTGAGGATGCCACACTGGCATCTATTTAGGAGCCGCAGAATTCCCTCCCTTTTTAAATATAGTGGTTGTGTATTTAGGATTTGAGTTACACACGTTAGACTATGACACAAGTTTTCCCTGGTGGACAGTTCAAAACACCCAATTATAATTATGCAAACACAAAAGATGTTACAAAGGAAGTCAGAGGTTTGCATATTAAAATGAACATGGGCATTACCAGTAGTACACAAACATAATTTAAATCTATTATAAGATTTGAGGCTTATTCCAACTCTTTCTGCCAAGGTTTCTAAAAGAGAAGTGTCTTAAAGAATGACCTGTGTTTTATATTATTGGGAAGAAGATTTCCTGTGAATAATTATCCCCTAGTGTTATCTGGAGCCTCGACAAGAATAATAAGGAGCATGGAACTCATCAGCATTACTTTATTGATTTTTCAATTTAGCCTTTGAGCAAGCTTTTAGGGGGCTTCCTGCAGTTGACACCTACATCAGCCCACCTAAGAGGAAATGATTTCAAAAAATAACAAATCCAATGCTAGGGAGGATAGCTGGCAGTTAAATATATGTGTATATCTAAAATTATTCTGGAGCATCTTTAGCAATATTAATACCTACACAAACTCATCCACTAATAATTAGCTGGCCTTGGACTAAATATAGAGCCTTTCAGTTCTTTGTTTAAAGTTTGGCTATTCATTTTGGAAACTCAGAACAAAAACCGCAAATAAAGGAGGAAGAGCAACCCTTTGAAAGTGTAAGAGGGCACACCTGTGTGCGTCTCCTGCGAGCCCAGTGTGAGAACCGGCAGGCGCGCTGGTCAGCAGGCCCCTGGCACAAAGGAGTTCCCTAAAAAGACCTCAAAACAGTGCTGCCTCATTGAACACAAAGACAACTGTGACTGTGTCCCTCAGCTGAAAATTCAGGAGATGAAATGATCGTCAGCTCACTATGAAGCCAAAGTGGGGCAGGATGTTAAGAGTAGTGGGACAGGAGATTTGGGCTGCGGAACCCACAGCCAACTGGGCAGAGTATATCAAAAGTCCTAATCATCCAAGGCTAATAGGTTGAGCGAGATGGTTCCCAAAAAGAGAAGACGAGCAAAACGGGACCTAAGGTTTATGACTCCCGTGCACTGCATACTGAAACAACCAGAAAGCAATATTCACAATCTTACATTTGAATCTGGTGCTGTTCGAAGGACCTATCGGAAGACCGTATTCTTAGTCCTTCATTTACACGTGGGAACAGCCAACCACAAGGCACTGTTTCTGGCACTTTGTTTACATCTGGCCAAGTGAGTTTTTGATAGACTAAATGTGCCAATTCCTGATTTGCCTGAGGTGAAGGTCAGTCCATGTGTTTTTGATAGTGAACACCCCTTTCACTTCACCCCCAGGGCTGCCACGAGACTCCCTCTGGCCCTCTTTCACCCAGTACAGCATAATTCTTTTCTTCCTTCTATTAAGTGTGTGCATGCTTGCTGTCTTCTGTGTGCCTTGCCCAGTTCTTTGTTTGAGATGCCAAGAACCTGGAAAAAAGCCCACAGCACCCACTATCCCGTACCAGTAGGACTTGGCCCGTTAAAGGTACCCTGCCCGCAGCTGTACCTCTGCTAGCTGGAAGCCTGTAGCTAGGCAAGGGCGAAGGCAGTCAACTGCCTTCTTTCTAGACAGCGGTTTCAAATATTCATGCAGCTAACGTGTGGGATGAACGCTGTCCGCCTGATTTAAAAGGTGGCCATATAAGCGGAAACGCCATATTCCAGACTCCAATGTGGACTAAAACTGAAAACTTTTAACTTGATTGAAGATGCAGTTGCTCTGATCCTCAGAAATGCACAGACTTTACTACAGTAGCATAAGAGCTGAAGTCCTCCAAGAAACAGACTGAAGATACTTATTATGACCCTCTCTAGTTTTGCCATGTTTTCAATCAGAGAGCGGTGAATAAGAGCATGATTATATTTTTCAGTGATTTATTTCTAAAAATGCATTATTTTGAAATAATGCTCATTTGAAATCTAAAAATAGCCTGCTCCTTGAATAAATTTATTTAGACATAATAGTGAAGGAATCTGTAAATTTTACTTTGGTTTTTAAAAAGACTGCTTTTTCCAGTTACAAAATATGGAAAATTGTAAGCAGTGCTGTCCGATGCTCCCGTCATAAGACCCGGTACTGCTATTTTCCCCTTCTCTGCACCCTGCGCAGACTTGTTGCTCTTTCCTCTGCTAAATATAGATGGCTTCCTGCTATTTTCACAGCAGACTGGAGAATTTAATTAGGAAGGTGGAAAGCTAACACCATCACTCTGATGAGTAAAGCGATCAGCTGATGGCTCTTCTTTCTCCAGTGGAAAAATTTACCACAACCAGGGGTGCTGAGTGACAGAACTGAGTTCATTGAAACAGCCAATGAGTATGACAGCCAAAGGCCAGGCTCCCTCCTCACTGCCTTCCCTCTGCAGGTGGCTGGTGAAAGCGCAGGTTGACTTTCAAAAGGGGGCTTCTTTGGGCGAAGCGAGAGTTCACTTTCACCTGTGTAGCTTCTGCGTGGTGACTGGAGCTCACTCCCCCCGACTCCACACAGTTTAGTGACTCTCTCCTTCACTGGTCAGTTGTGTGCGTTTTCAGTCATTTCTCGTTGCCTGTACACTGCAGTCTACACCCTCAGAGCAGACTTTCAACACCCAGGTGCGTGGTTCTAACCTTACGTGCATTTCTCCAATGAGGGCAGTCCCCTTGGCCTGGCACTCTTGTCATCAGCGCCATCGACACTGGAAAGCCAGCTCCTTTCACATCCACCCCAGTGTATTCGAGTCTAGCTCAGGCCTCTGCACCTCTGCCAGGCTGGCTCTGAGCACACCCTATGACAAGGAATTGGTCCTCACATCTCTTCCATGGTATCATGCACTGACCCAGGTTTTGATCTCCCTTTCAATTACAAGCATCATTGCTCCAAAGAGATTAAGTTCCTAATTGCTACCTATTGTCCTTGGTTAATTGTGTTCGGCAGTACGGTGACACTATCCCTCATAATTTAATAACTGCAGCTATAGGATACTTTATGTAAATTAAATATCCCTACAGAAATAGTGAACTCACATAAAACCCACCTCATCAGAGCTACTCGTGACTATTGGTTCATTCTACTGTTACTTGAAAATAAAAATATGTGTCTTTATTACATTGTAGAATTGCACACAGTTCATAGAAATAAAACTTTCTACCTGGCCGCAAAAGCCAAGTTCACACTGTGCCCTCTCAAGGCAGATGCATAGACATTTAGTTCATAAAAGTGTCCCAGTGGCCCATTGTATGAATAAGAATGGGTTGAGTTGTCTCTCAGATACAGTGAAGATATTTTATCAAATTTTAAAATTCTGACATTGTACAGAAATGTTATATTCGTGTATCATTGGAAACTCATGGGAATATATCTATGTAGTACATTTCCTAGAAGCGGAATTTCTAGCTTGTAGGGATGTTTGTGTTTTTAATTGTGAGCTGTCTTGCCAAACCATTCTTTTAACAATTCCAACTATTTCTTTCACGAGGCTGAGTCACTCAGTTGTGCTGGTGTTTTGGGAACTCTCACTATGTGCGTGCAGGTCTCCGGAGGTGGGCGTAGCAAGAGACCAACAAAGAGGAGGGCATCTGCGCAGGGCCTGCGCTGAGTGCACTAACGCCTTAGGGACTTCAAAGACAAAAGCGTGAGTGGCAGAGGATAGGGCGCTCCACAGCCCAAGCAGGAAGTAGTTTACACTCATGCTACGCTAGGTAAAGGTGGGCTGCACACAGTCAGAAGTAACCTGGGCTTTCTCCAAAACTACCGACCCAGGAACATCAGAGTCAGGGGTGCCAGCTGGGGTCACCTGGCGAGGGGATGGTGGCTGTGACCAAGATACCTATAGACAAGTCAAGCTGGACTCCTGACGGTGCTTACTAGTTGACTTAATTCATAAACATTCCTGAATTGAAAATATTAATGTACTTCATTATTAACAAGAAATACATTATTTTGTTTCTTGTGTGACATGAACGCATCCCATTAATTCTAAACTCATGTGGAAGTTTCAAAGACCTGACTGGCAAAAATCTAGAAATACTAATTCAACGTTGTACTTGAAGACCTGTGAAAACTTCAAGATTCTCGAGAGACTAAAGAAATATGAAGAGGGGCTTGGCTTTTTTTAGACAGGGAGGAAAAGAACATAAGTCATTTAGTTGCCCAAGTGCAATTAAAAGTCAATGAAAGCGTTATAACATCACCATTTTGCAAACCTCATGAATTCATAGATCTAGATGATTGTCATCAACGCCTTCAACTCACAAAGGGAAGGCAGCTAGGCAGACATCGGGGGCCTTCTGATGCAAGTATACAAAGCCACCTATGAAATGGTGTTTCCTTGTTACAGATAAATGGCTAGAGCTAGCTACCAATTCAAAAGAGAATACAGAAAACTATTAGACATTATAATTAGATGAAGTGAGGGAAATCTGACAGTTTTTTTCCACAAACTACAAGGAGGGAGAGAAAAAAGAAAACTTAGAGGTTAAAAGAGATTTGCAGAGGTGCGTGGATGGTAGTTATCTCCTGGTTCAAATAAACAAACTATACAAGAGTACATAAGACAACTGAGGAAATTTAATACCAGCTGGACAATTAATGAAACTAAATTGTTTCTCTCAAGCGTGACAACAGTATTTATGGTTTCTTATCATTTAGAAATGCACAGTAAGATCTGTGTACATGAAATTGTTGCCGGAGTCTGAGGCTGAAAGTCTGAATCTGGAGATATTAGCTCCAGCCATCTGGAGAGAGTGATGGAGCAAGCAAGAATATTTTTTTTTTTTTTTTTGCTATGGTCTAAGCAGGAAGGCATCTGATGTAGAACACTGTCTTCCCTATTCTGACAGGAGTTTCAGGGTCGCCCAGGGAAAGGGCGAAAGCAGGAGCTAAGAGGTGTGCATGTACATAGCATTTGTGGTGAGGTTGTGGGGTCCCACAAGCCAGGTGGTCAGTACAAGACTGATTTCAAGGCCTGCAAGTGCCAGGGCTTGATTGCTTCTCTTCCCAGCATGAGATGAAGCAGGAAGAAGAAGAAAGCCAGAAGAAATGGATTAGAAAGACAAAATGGGGTGAGTTAGGACACAGACCAGGTGTTTCTTTAAAGCCCCCAGTTTTAAAGGATCCCTGTTACAAAATGACACAATACCCGAGATTTGCAGTAACCTGGGTGGGAGAAGTAGAAATCACAAACATAAAAGAAACAATATTGGCAAAGGTTATTAGCTAACTAAACCCAATTAAGAGGGCAGGAGAGATCATTGCAGTGTAGTCTATACTTCCTGTATATTTGAAATTCTCCAAAAATCAAGCAGTTAAAAACAGAAAAAGACTGCTTGAGGGCATTGCAGAATACTCCTGACTAACGGCTGGGATCCAGGGGAGGGGGCTAATTTTAGGAGGCTTGAATGTTCCCACGCAACGACCACAGGTTCACTGAATGACTGAGCCTGGCTTCCAAGCCTCTGCCAACAATTTGAGGTGACAGCAAGAACAGGAGCCACATGGTATGGAAAACATACTTACAAGTGGGTTCTCAAGCCCAAGAAAGCTGTAATTTGGTGGAAGGAGCTGACAGTCCTCTTTAGCTTTCTAAATGTTTTGAACTCAAAAAAGGAGCTCCTATACGGCTCCCATACAAACGTGTAATCTTTGGCCCAGACACATGGGTGTTCTTGTGGGCAGTCACAATGTGGCGTTTGTCATCTCCTTCCTATGGGGTTTGCTTTGGTTGCACCATCTGACCACATCCTTCCCCCAGGTCCTCCTTTCCTCTTCCACTTTGTGCTCTGTCTCTCTCCAACGTATTTCAAAGGGAAGAAACACATCATTTCCCTTGCTTAGCTACTCAAATGTACTATATCGTTGCCAGAAATTACCTGTAAAGAGCACACCACGTGGGATTATTCATGGCCAGTTGTATCTGTTAATCAGATCTTTACCAAGGTCAAGTCCCAGATTGCAAGGAGACACAGTTCAGCTGGTGTCAGAGGAAGCCAAGTGGAGACCCCGGACTCTCAGCTCCACTGGCTGGTAAAAGTCCCCTCACCACCTTTTCCTATGGTGTCATTAGAGATTCTGTGAGGATTCTGAACTTGGACTACCATCCCCAACCAGGGTAGGTGAGGCACGTCTTTGCAGAAGTTTCATTTTGATTGGCTATGTTATTTAGTATGAGCTTCCCGTATGCAAAGATGTGGACAACCATTTGGAAGAAAACAAGAGACAATATGACAGATAGTGAAGATCTCTGGCTGTCCAGCTTTGAAATTTATGCTTTCTTATGTCCTGTTCTGTTCTGTTTTGTTGTGTTTAATTTTACCCCCTTTAAAATTTAAAAAAAAATTTAAAAAAAGGAGTTTCATTTCATTTGATACCACACCTTCTGAGGCAAATTTATTTTACCAATGAGAAAACTGGGGCTGGGGCAAGTAAAGGATTTACTCTTAGGGCCACAAAGTAAGCAGGAGCCAGCGATAAAGTTAGATCTTAGGCTTTGCAGTGTAACCCCTTGTTTTTTCTAAGCAGAATCACTAAAGCACATTAAATAGGGAAATAACAATATTGTGAATATATAGAGGTCTTTAAGTGGCTTCTGCACCTGTTATGTCTTCGCTGGAAAGGTAGACATTATTCTCTCCATCCTGATGGAACAGAAGCAGCAAAAAGTAATGACTCGCCCAAGGTCAGTTATGAGTCAAGGGAGGAGTCGAGGGCAAGAGCCAAATCCCCAGAGAACTGGGTCACCCGTTTTTGAGGACGCCGCATTCCTTCTGGTGCAGCTATAGGATGAGAGGCTCCCTGCATAGAGAGTAACTGTGGAAGGAGAATTTCCCTGGCCCCCAGGAAGTGGCCTTGGGCCTGGGAGGGGAGGTGACGTGGCTGTGACTCAGAGCTGCCTGGAGCCCAGGAGGGCCGGGAAAGCCATCCTTCAGGTGAGGTGATAGGCCACATCCTCCAGCATTCTGTGCGGACATTCAGAAGCACTCCCCTGCACCCTCCTCAAGAATGTCCCTGTGGTTTAAACTTGTCACTTTTGGTTAAAGCAAAATATTTTTCTGAGAACTGTAGCTAGAAACCTTTGACTTGACTTCTTGACCTGGCAGTGTCCTGCAGACCTGCATTGTGTAGATGCTTCCCTACACCTGGAGGAGATGGCACTTTGAGGACCTCGGCACTGTTCAGGGAGGTAAAAGTCAGGGGGCAGCAGCAGTAACGTAAGAGAGTAAATTGAGAGAATGAACAGAGAAGCTGCTAGTGTTGGACTGCTTATTCTACGCCGGGTGCTGTGCGCGGGCCTTTGCATGGACTGCCTCGTTATCCTCGAAACATTCTGCGAGTTCAGTGCTGTTCTCATGGCCTTTTGCCGATGAATAAACTGAGGCACAGGGAAGCTGGATAATTTATCTGAAGACAAACAGCTCTCAAGTAGCGGAAGCAAGATCCTGCTCCAAACTAACTCACCTGCAGATGATGGTATTCAATCACCTAGCAATTCCGCATTACTTCAAGGACGAGCAGTGGTGACACGGTCAGGGGACACTAGGACTGTTCATACTGGCAGTCACAGTTAACTCAGATTGAGAGAGAGCTGCGCACCAGGCGTGGGGTGAAGGGCGCACACTACCAGTCCTTTTAACCCCTGGCAGCCGTTCTGTGAGGGAGGCATTACAATTACAGTCAATTAGAAAACCAGAATATTGAAGTAGAGGTAAACTAAATAACCCGTTCAAGGTCATATAAAAAGCAACTGGTTTTAATCCAGGAAGGCCAACTATAGTGCCATCAATTTTGAAAAAAAAAAAATGTAGGAGAATCCGTTGGCCAAACTTAGGCATTCCAAATTCACTCAGACACTGACTTTAAGGCTGCAGGGTTCTAACCAGCTAAGTGACCTGGTTCTTGAGAAATACCAAAGATCAGGTTAATAGCAATGACTTACAAACATTTCAGTATTTTAGATGTGGCAGAGTTCAAAAACCTGTAAAGTACCCACTGAGGAAAAATGTTTCACAGCTCCATCATTACTTATTTTAGTCCACAGTATAATTTGAAAAAATGCTAAAAAATAATCTCATTTATTCAAAACAAAAACAAACAAACAAAACTTACATATTTCTTAATCTGCTATGGCTAAGGCATTAACTTTGCCAAAAGGAATAATGAAGAAAAACAGACTTTCAGTTGTGTTTGGGGATTGACATTCTTGGAAACAGAGCCTCAATATTCGTGTACTTTTAAAGCTGGAGAAATGTGCAAATGTATCTGTAGCCTTCTTTTCCACTCTGTGGGTGGGTGGGAGTCTTTCTCTTTGGAAAAACATTGGGTTTGGCTCAAAACTTCATGGCTCTTTTGGTCATGCAAAAATGCACGCCACGCCTTCTGCTGCAGTGAGGAGGCAGCCTGCTCTCAGTCACCCTGTGGAAAGCAGGTTTGGTGCGAGCTTTGAGCTTATCAGTGATTATGGTAAAGATGGGTGGGATAGCTGGGTGGGCATGGACGGTCACGTTCCCACGGGAGTGGGGAGTCTGGAATCCGGGAATAGAAATGGACCCACTGGGAAGAGTAGATGGCCCCCTGCAGAGGCGTGCAGCTGGTGGACGTTACAAATACCTTGGTTGTCAATCTATTGCCTTCTGATATAGAGGTTCATGACTTTCTTTCTTTTGTGCATTATAGTTTCCTTCCCTACTTCATGAACATTTTGAAAATGTTTTGTAACTACTGCTGCCTAATGGTAGTTATGCTTTGGGGGAATATAAAAGGGTCTTGTTTCCATTACTTGGGGAAAATCTAAAAGAGGACAGGAGAACAATGGTAACTAGTGACGTATAGTGACCAAGGAGACCAACAATAGTCAATAGAAATACTACGGAAAAATGAGTTTGACAAAATTATTAGATTGCTATATGCACAGTAATGGGGTCCTAGACCATTTGCATATGGAACAGAAGATTCCTGAAGGCACCTTGAAGAGATTTACATCACTTTTTCTATCTTAAAATGTTCCTATCATTTTTATAATGAGCAAATAGCCAATAGCTCTACTGTACACTCATAACTATTTTGGGGGAACGCAGATTGAAGACAACAGTGGGAAGGGAACATGTAGTTCGGAGTTAGCCCTGGATTCAAATCCAAGTTCCAGACTTTAGTCACCCTCTCCGAAGCTCCTTTCCATCAACAGCGTGGCGAGAATAATCATACTGGGCTTTGTGTGGTTGTTGGGATTTAATCAACTTTTGTGTATCAAGAGACAGGATTTTTAAAAAGAGAAACAAAAATCTAAACAACTAGCAAAACAAGAAAAAGGAGTTCACTGAGGAAGTCAGGACAATCACTCACTCAGTTCTGTGGTAAGTTCATTAATATGAATGTATTTATCACCAAAAACAGTCACAGGAATACACATTTTCTTTAAAAGGTCTGTTAAGTATGGGCCCAGATTTTCTCCAAATGTATATTTTTAATCATAGGAAGATTTCTTAGCAGATACTAAAATATAAGAACAGCCCACCCAAAAGTGAAAGGTCAAGTGTCTTTTTCTTCTTGATTCTACCAATACAAAAGTAACAACTGTTCTCTTTTAAGGGAAAAAAAACCTTAGTTTTCCCTCAGAGGCATTTGTGACAAAGGGAAAATGAAGCGGCTGTGAATCTTACTTGGGTCAGGTGTACCTGTTTAGACGTCTAAGTCTTATTTTTCATACTCCTGTGTTTCTAAACGTCTCCGAGAAGGAAGGAACGCATCTATCTTCCACTGACAAACACACACAAAATTTAGGTCACTCATTTGCACAAAAATAGAATGAAAGCGTTTTTATTTTTTAAAAAAAGCAATTATCTCCACAAGCTATCACTTCATTTCAGATACATCTTAAAGGATACATACTGGCCAAACTTGAGTTTTAAGATTTCTCTTCTCATCTAAGACTGAATCATAAATTGGAAACAGGGCCATTTTCTTTCGCATACTCATTTTTTAAAACTGATGGCAAAATTCTACCTGTCCTAAATTCTTTTCAAAAGAGACAAAGAGCTTAGCACAAGGGGAAAAAAATCTAACAATTTAAATTTCCTTCCTCTCCTTTCCTCAGTCAAGCTTAAAACATTACTAGTGTTCATTTCAGGGTATCTCCTGGCTACTAAATCACAAACCCCATTAGATGGTGAGAAACAAAAAAGAAAACAACTATTATTCACAGTGAAACCAGACAGTCCCACAAATAGCTCCACAAAACTCAGCTACATTGATTTTTCACTGCCTTATGAGTCAGAAGAGAAAGGCTCTAAGCATGCAAGTTTGAGGTGGGGATTATTTGGACAAGTGAACAGGGTTACTTGGAAGAGATAAAAGATTAGCACAGAAAATATGCCTGGGTGACAGGGACTCGCCTGCTTTTTCTCCTCTGGTAAGAATGCACTATAGAAACCAGCAGCAGGAGGCCAGATCATGCTTTCCTACTGGCCTCCTGCCACATGGAGGGCACGGCCCATCATTCTGCCCGTCGCTGTGCCTTCCTGCCTGTCCACTGCTCTTCATGCCATCTGTTCCTTATCTTTATCCCTCACCTGCCTCAGAAATTTCCCCCTCTTGCCCTCCCTCAATCCCATCTCCTCTCTGATGCGTTGTCAAATATTTTATATCATCCTCATTGGTCTTCCTAGGTGCTTTCTGGGTTCCCCTTCCCTACCAGGATTTGGGGAAGTGGGCAAGAACGATGAACCTGTCTTCTCCTGTCCTTTAGCTTCTTCACGTGCTCTGAGCATGACACAGATACATTTGTACACTGTTCTAATGCGTGTTCTTTCACCGGCTGTCTAGGTCCCCTCCTGTGCACCACATGCCTTTAAGGTTAAGAAGAGGCTGGAGTAGAGGGAATGGAAGGCGAAGAAGCACGTGGAAGTGCAGGTGTCAGGGGGACGGAAGAAGGCGAGGAGACTCAGGATGGAGACGTGCGAGAACAGAGATGCACCATCCAGACGTTAGTTTCTTGATCTTGGACATGAAACAATCTTTCTGAACTACCATGGAGTAGTAACAAAGCTTACTATGATTTGGAAGAGTAACCATAGCTGTTAGGAACTTACCATAAAGTTTGTGAGAAAATCAATAAAATGATGAATTTATTAAATACGTCAGTCCGGTGCCTGGCTCATACTAAATTAGCTGTGCATTTGCACACCCAGCCAGGCACTAGGCTAAGGATCTAATGTGTACTACTGTACATGATGCAGGCAATAACCCTGGGTCCTGGATATCTGCATCGTCTCCAAGTTAATCAATGAAGAAACTGTGGTTTAAAGAAGGTGAGTAACTTACTATGGGTGGCACAGTAACAAACAGTGAGGAAGAATTAGATTCTGGGTCTGTATAACTTCTCATCTGTGAAATGAGGATAATATCAACCACCCTGCAATATTTTTATTGGGATTAAATCAGATAACCTCTTATATAGCAGTCCTTTTCAGCTTCCTTCCCATCCTGTTTTTGTGTTATCTCCACCTTTTACATTCTGTCCCGCCAGGTTAAAAATTATTAACAAACTCTGCTGTATTGCTACCTCCAAAGGCGCCTATTTTTTCCAAGATGTTTTTCAGCAGAACTGTGTGTCTATCGCACTGCTGTATTTTCAAAATGTGTCACAAGATAAAGGCGACTGAACTCCAAGTGCGGCATTTTTCTTACCGTAATACTTGGATGCTAAGTTAAGTACCAATTGATTTTTAGTCAGAGTCAGTGCACTTTTAAAAACCCCCAGGTAACTCACAGGGAAAGACACACGGGTAAGGAGACTGAATGGCTGGAGTTGTTTGCAAAGGGTTCATTCTTCCTTCCATTTATTTGCACTGGCCCCAGTCCCCAAGGAATCCCAGGCTTCTGGTCACGTTCTTTTCTCCTGGTTTTGCTGGCCTGGGCATCCCTGTTCTCTGCTCACAATGCTTCAGTGGTCCCTGGCTACTTACATTAATTACAAAATCTGTAGCCTGACATTCAGGGCCACCCATGACCTTACTCAAGATAAGCTGTTCTGCCTTACTCACATTCCCTGCGGGTGTACCCCAGCCTGTGCTGAACGACTCCCCACAGACACGGCAGCTGTCTTCACCCGCACGTCCCCTCCATCTACAACGCCTTCCTCCTTGACCCAGTAGAAAGCCACCCCATCAGCCGTTCTCTGTGCTTCTGCAATGTCTCCATGAACAATGTGCATCCTCTGTTACCTTTATTCCTCAGTGTTCCACAGGTTTTGAGGCTATTTTGAATCATATCTTTTTTCTAGTACGTTTTCAAATTTATCACTGCTAGAGAAAGAACTCCTGATTTCATGTGTCAACCTTACCTCCAGTAACTACCGAACTGTCTCATTAGATCTTTCTTCAGTTTTCTACAGTGTGCATGGTATTGTATAATAAAATTGTTTTCCAAATTCCCAACTGGATGCGGTGGCACATACCTGTAGCCCCAGCTGCTTGGCAGACCGAGGCAGGAAAATCAGTTAAGCCCAGGAGTTCAAGGCCAATCTGGACAATATAGTGAGACCCTTAAAATAAATAGAAATAAAAATTAGTGATAGTATAAGTGCTTTCACACTATGGGTACAGCAGGGCCTATTCTAAATACTTATTAAGTGAGATAAGCTCACTTAATCCTACTGGGGTATGGCTTCATCAATAACATCAGTTCACAAATAAAGATGTGACAAGCATTTTGTGCAGCATAACACATACGAATAGTAGCTTCTGATACTTCCAATCCTTCCCTCCCTCCCAGCCATTCCTGGCCATCTCTGTTCAATCCCAGCCAGCTGCCTCTGCTCTCCTAGGAATTCCGTGTACAGTTTCTCTTGACAAATGAGTATGTGCCTTGCCTGTGTCCCCTTGATGACTGAAGCATGCCCCATGTCCTCTGAGTGAGGGTGCACAACTTAGCCATGGCTTGATGTGTAGGCTGTACCATGTCCTCGGTAGAGGCTGTGCTTGGGATCTACACTGCGAGGTGAACGACCACTTCTCTGCAGTGTGCAGTGCTGCTAAGCTGGGTGCTCAGAAGCTTAGATGGATTCGGTGCATTCTGACTCACAATATTCTCAGTTTATCAATAGTTTTATCAGGATGTGACCCCCATCACACATCAGAGCCTCTGGTACTGGTCTCACAGCCACAAATTCCCACCCAGAAACCCTACAAGAAAACCAGCTCGTTTTCCATTTACACATTCACATGCATTCATATGACTACATTCATACGCATTTTAATTACTACGAAGCCTTTGTGTGCTCTCCATACACATTACCAAAAAGCTTAGAGTTGGAAAACCACCCCTTGTTATTTTATGGGAAATGAGCTTTCATTCCTATGAAACAGTGGTGTTGGTGGAAAAGGAGGAAAACAAGGAAGCTGTGTTGAAATCACACTAAGGGCAGAGAGCCGCCCTGAGCACAGCGGCCTGCTCTCCCTCACCCAGGAGGTTGATTCATTTCCTGCCCTCCCCCGACACCTCCAAAGCCTTCTCCCTTTCTCCACCTCTCCATCTGTGCCACTGAGCCAGTGACTCACAGACGGGCTACCCAACCACTAGGAAAAAACTGAAAGTAGGAGAACAAGAAATAAGACTTTATTGTTTTTTGTTTTTTAAATCAGAGAAAAATAAAGGGGAATGGTCTATTGGGTAGTTTTCACAATTACTAATAAAGTCAACTGAACCCTGTAGTAATATTTTCTTAAATATTCTTGTTAAACCTTCACGTGTGCTCTATGGACATGGACTCTATGCGATCACTTTTACATAAATGTGCAGGCATGTGCGTAACTGTGCATGTGTACAAGCCATGGTCTCCCACCAAGCTCTAAAGACACAGTGCAAAAAGCCATGCTCCCCTAAGGTCAACAACATCATCTGTTTCCTGAGGCCACCCATTCTGGCTTCTGCCACCACCAGTTTATTTGCCTGTTCTTCACAGGGACCCAGCATGTGCTGTTCTGTGCCTCTCTTCCTTCACTAGGCTTTGTGCCTGTGAGATTCATTCAGATAGTTGTGTATGTACATCAGCGCTTTGTTCATTGTTATTTTTGTACATAATTTTTCTTCTAAATTTTATCAAGAAATTTGGTACTGTGAATAATGAAGCTGAAGTGGTATATATATATGTGTATATATATATATATATATATATATATATATATATATATATTGTGTGTGTGTGTGTGTGTGTGTGTGTGTGTGTGGTGTGTACACACGTCTTGGTGGGGGCCCTATGATAAGTATACACTGACCTTTTACTGAATCTTCCAAATTTTGCTTCTCTGTTACTATTCTGGGAATCACCCTAAGTCAGCAGAGACCCCAGGTCTTTGCAGAGCTGTCTGTGAATCCTCACTGTCTAGAAAATTTCCTGCAGCTCCAAATCAGGCCGTTAGGGCCCTCCATGATTTGCTCATACCTAACCTTCCCAGGTTCTTTCCTGCAAGATTTACTATCCTCCCACAGTCTCTAGTCAGACACAGCCCACAGCTCTCCACACCCACCCCAAACATTTGTTTATGTCGTATCAATCCATGCCGAGCCAGAAAGTATTTTCTTACCAGCTATAAATTAAACACAAATATTTGAATTAAAGATGTTTGTCTCTCTTTATTTTAAAGATATCTTCCTGATAGGACTTGAGGGAGAGGTTACAAAAAAGAACGTAAATGACTTGGTTGGAATTTTCCATTCAGTTTGGACAAAGCTAACAGCACAAACGTGAGACAGTTTTGCGCACAAGTTACCTTAGGAGCTTTTAAAAACACTGGTTCTGCAACTTCATATCTATGTGAAGTATTTGACTCTTCCAAGTCTTGCTTTCTTCACGGGGAAAAGGAGAAACACTGACCTCCCTCACAGGGTTGTTACCAAGAATGAATAAATGCTGCATATGAACTTTTTAAACTATCAACAGGCACAAAGGAAGCACATGACAAACAGCACTTTTCATTATTAATAAAGAAGTTGCCCATCAGAGAGGCTCCGAGCGAGAGGTTGGGAGCACATTGCCTGTATGCAAACCCTGGCTCCTCACTTACTAGAAACAGGTCTTAGGCACATTGGGAGCCAATCTGCGCAGTAGGTTCCTCATAGCACCTTCTTCGGGGCCCTTGGAAGGGTTATGCAAAGCATTGTATCAGATAGCAGTGGTACATAAGTTTATTATTATTGTTACCATACATATCAACCACTTCTCTTATCAATATCGTTGTTGATATATAAGGAAAAAACTGAAGGCAGGAATCCTTCCAAATAAGAGCAACAATTCTGTCGAGACACAAGAGTAGACCCACAAGTGCCAATGTTAGACAGGAGCAAAGACACACAAGTGAGCTGTGGGGCTCTCGGTGGGGTCAGGTTTTGAAATGGGCATCTCTGAGGGTGTTTCTCATTGACATGTGGAACTGTCCACTGGGCAGAAGGCAACGACCGGTCACTCACCCTGACCCCATCTGTGTGTCTTGGGATCCCCTCCCCAGATTTATCTGTGGAGCCAGACCATCTCATGAAATTAGGGCTTCCTGACACTGGATTTAAGCCCCTCCAGGGTCATCTGTAATTTCTGAAAACAAGAACAAGTTATCAAGGTGGTAGATTAGGAGTCAGTGTCTGCAGAAAATGCAGTGGTTATTTGATTCCCATTTCACAGACAAATAAACTAAAAGGACCATAAGATAAGTACATGACTTATGACTAAATAACTCTGAAGAAGCCAAAACAGGACAGAAAGCCATAAACTTGAATCCAAGGTATATGTGATTCCAACATAAAGAGCAAAATTTTAATATTTTGTTTGGTAAGGATTTCTTACTATGAGGGGTAATAAAAAAGTGTGGTAAATGTTTAAATTTTTAAAAAATTTTACAGTGAAAAACACTTGCTCACAACCCTCTCAAAATAATCTTGGCTTTGAATGCACCCATCCTATCATTCTTACCTCTTTCTGGAGCAGTTCTGGAAGACCTTTTTTGTTTCTTCAATTGAGCTGTGTAGCTGCCTTGACGTCCTGATCAGTTCCAAACCTTTATCTTTCATGGTCACTTTGATTTAGGGAAGAGCTAAAGGTTGCCCAGTGCCAGATCTGATGAATAAGGTAGACGAGGCCGTACAGTTATGTTTTTATGGCCTGCCTTTCCTTTGGCAGGCACTGGGCAACAGCATTCACCGTGCCATTGTTCACACCTTCTAAAAACACAACAGTGAACCTCCGGAGCCACTTTGGAAAGCAGCAGGAATGTGGGACACCAGTACTCAGTGGAGGTGCTGCCAAACAGCAGAGTCAGGTTCTTTATGTCCCAGCCAAAGATTTGTCCGAGACAGGGAAATGCGACTTTTTAAGTAAAGGGGGAAAGAAGGAGAGAGTGAAGAAAAGAGAAGAGCAAGAAAAGGTATGTTCTGCAAGCAGGATGGGCTGCAGCAGAAACAGCACAGCAGAACAGAAAGACTGCAGCAGCAGGGAAGCCAAGGCCTCTGTCTCTTATAACCTCTCAGACCTGTTTGTTCACTGGACGCCGTCCTGCCCACAGCATCCTGGCAGCATGGACAGGTCTCATCCTTATGTTCAGCCTCTACTCGGGATCTTTGTAATCGAGCATTTATATACTATTTTTCCAGCCAGCCGGCCATGCCCTAATCTCCCACCTCAGGAGGGGGATGAACTGCAAAGTATCTTTTACTATATGTTTTTAAAGCTAAGCCATATATGTTAATCACACCTTGTAGTATCCTTCAACAGATGAATCCCAGTGAAACATAAGTTCGTGTAAGAACTTCACTTTTTGACTCCAGTGAAATACACAGAGGGTAACTACTCCAGGGACTAACTTTTTGCGCACCTCTCTGGGGAACTTTTCTTTTTCTCTCCAATGGAAAACAGAGCGTGAAGGAGAGGGTAAGGAGCTCTGTGTACCCTGCTTTCCATGGAAGTCTAATTTTCTGCTGATAAGAATCAGGAAGGCCACACCAGGGTGGGGGGCTGAGGTTGTGATGATCATTGAGGTCTAGAGGTAATTTGTAGAGCTGTGTGGTCTTATCATATCTGTGCCTTTGGATCCCTCCTGGTTCTGTAATCCCCAGTACCCTATACTCTACCAAATTTTCACTTTTACTAAATGATTTTCACTAAAACACTCAAAAATTCCAAATTATTTGAATTGGTGAAGAGAAAGTATCTGAAACATTTCCTTTTTTAAAAGGCAATACTTGTGTTTTACTTTAGAGCTAGAGACTTTCTGAGTAAGCCTTGTGAAAATTTAAAAATATTCAAACGGAACTTTCTTCTTAAGCATCTAAGGTGCTGTTCAGCTATAAAATCAGTCATCACCTACAGCATCCACTTTATGGGTCCTATGCTTAGTTCTGTAAAGAGCTCATGATTGTCTCATCAGAAACACAAATACACACAGAAAGGGGAAGGACAGTTCAACAGGAAGAATCATGCCAACTCACCCCACAGTTACACTCACTCAGGAAAAGTGGTGAGGGCATGTGGTGAGGGAAGTGAGTTGGTGACTGCAGTGATCACTCGTGGGTAGAGAAACCCTCATCACTGCCTCGCCTGCATTTGGTAGGAAACACTTCATGGCAGGAGGAGAATTTCAGGAGGAAAAGGGGGAGGTAGAAGAGCTCTATTTAAGGAACACAGTGTCACAAAAACAATCTAAAATAAGTAGAGGACAAATATTATTTGTAGAGAATAAATTCCAGATTGCTTCCTAAAACAAAGAATTAGATCCACTTTCGCAGGGATATCCTCTCTCTGCGGATCTCCTGCCTTCCGAATTTCCTACTCCCAGTCCAGGGCCTTAGAGTTGGAAATTGAGCATATTTCATTATCCATTGTTCCAGAACCGATGCCTGGATCAGACTGACCTGTGTTCAATCTTAAAAATAATTTCATTCAGAAAAAAAAAAAACAGTCTTGTGCTAAGTTAAACTCTATCCCCTGATTTACTGTTTTCGGTATACACACTGACAACACCTGTTGCAGTATTTTCTGTTGTCACCTCCAGTTTTCTGATCCACTTTCTTTCTAGCAATATCAAGTTCAATGAAATAAAAAAGCCACAGCTGTCCTTTTTTTTAAAAAAGTTATCATAATATCTGCTGCCTGCAAATTGCACATAGTCAATATGGGTAGGATAGACATACAACTCCAAATGACATGTTTATTTCTTTCAGTGGACATCATAATGCTTTCCATTCTATTTTTTTTTTTTTTTTTGGTACCGGGGATCGAACTCACGACCTCGCGCTTGCCAGGCAGGCGCTTAAGCCACTGAGCTAAATCCCCGGCCCTCCATTCTATTTTTACAAATGGTGCTATGCTTCTCCTTCCAAACCTTCTTCTGAAAAACAGACCCAACTGAACTACATGAATTTAGTACCTAAACCTAAAATAAGCCTTCTTGTTTTTAATTTACGTACCAAATCTTTGAGTATGTAATTAGGGCACACATATGTGGAAAATACCTCACGTCCTTTTTGCAAGGACATTTTTTTCCATTGAGGAATGACACTGTGTAGTCAGATTTAAAACAGAGAAGTTGAAATCCGTTCGAATGGGACGTTCATTATTGCAAAATGTTCACAGCTTCTTTGCAATGTTCAGCCTCAGAAATGACCAGGAAGTAGCAACTCTGAGCTAAAAATATCCTTGGTAAGCCATGGGCATCTGCTTTTAATTTGAGGCTGGTGGCTTACACACCAGACAGGAAGATGTGCCTGGTTTAAGGAGGTTTGGACCGAGGCCATGGAGTCAGGGCCTGTGTCCCAGACACTGCTCTCATTTTGGTTCATGAAGTTCACTCACCCGTGCCACGGACACTCTCTGCTCCAGCCCTGGACTCTGGGCTTAAAGAAGAGCGGGCAGCAAGCCCTTCTGACTTCTGGTTGCACAGATACGTTTAACACAATGACTGACGACGTGTTTTCAAAACTTGATTTACTCAAACCGCTGCCCCTTGCTCTGCTGTGGTCATTCTAGTCTAGATCTGGGCTTGTATTTAACACCACACCATACTCATTAAGTGATAACTGTACCATGGGATCATTTTTATGAGTAAATGTCGTGCCTTAATAGCTTAAGAAAAGGAGGAATTATGTATATTTAAAATCTAGGCAGGAGTTCTCACTTGATGTAAGAAAAACTGAGTCAGTTTAGAAACCCACAATCCTCTTTCTGTTATCATCTTCAGCTCTACCTCGTGGACTATGTCGCCCACATTTACCTCGCGTGTGTGTGTGTCACCCAGGAGACACACACCTTGCTCAATCTGGAGCCTTTATTTTTAATTTCCTCAAGAAGCAACTGAACTTTACCAAAAGAGCTTGGCCAAGGTTTCAAATCTTATAACCTAAAAGCTTTCAAGATAGATTCTCTGCACACTACACGTTTATTTTCTTGTTGGAAAATGGGTAGGTAAATAACTTAATGGAGAAATTTCTCAGCATGAAACTGATATAGGAAAATCTTTCTAAAAATAATTGTAGGCTATATTTTCTGACCTAGGTGTATATATGCACAAATTCCACAAAATGCATAGATCTCTCTAGCCTAGATTTTGAATACATAAACCCAGGACTTTGATCTTTATCAATTCTTTATTACCAAATAGCAGTCAGTTTTTGCCCTTGATTTGTGGGTTACTGTATGTTTGTCAATTATGCTTGCTTAGCTTTGACTGATGACTCATTGTGTGTTGAGTACATTTAAATGGGTGTTCAATATAAAAGTTGCAGAATAATTCAATTCTGCCATACAGTTGATATCTTAGTCTGCTTTGTACTACTATAACAAAACATTTCACTCTGAACGAGATATACAGGAAAGAGTTTTATTTGGCTTTCAATTCTAGTGGCCATGGAAAAAGTAATACAGGAGTCCTCCATCATGAACACAGAGGTGAAAATAGACGACAAAGGAACCTTAAAGATAGAAATTCTCAGGCACATAAACAAGAAGGTCCTCTGGCTCCATCACACATCAGCATCTTCTGCAGCTGCTGGGAGCAACGCACACAGAGGTGTTTATGGAGCAGGCGGGAGCAAGACACTGGGAGGAACCTGGTTCACTGTTCTTTGTATTAAAATTATTATTATTCTTATTTTGCTGGTACATTTAGATATATGTAATGCTAATACTCACCATAGGGAATTTGTGCATGTACACAGTGTATCTTGCTTCTTCTTTTTCCCCCCATTCCCTTCCCCTTCCTTCAACCTCTTTTCCTCTTTTCTTGCTATTTTCTTTTTTGAACCTTTTCTCTTACTTCCCTTTCCCCAACCCCCTCCCTTGTTCCTCTTCCCACTTGAACATTGTTTTCCTACTTCCAGTTATCTGTTATACATTTCAGTCATTATTTACACTTTCGGTTTCTCACAGCAGAGAAAGAGTACAGTATTTAAACGTGTGTCTGATTTATTTCACTTAATAGTATGATCTCAAAGTCCGCCATTTAGCTAGAAATATCTCAAGCTTATCATTATTTATGGCAGAGTAGTACTCCACTATATTAAAAAAACACATCTTTATCCATTCATCAACTGGTGCGCATTTGGGCTATTTCCAAGATTTAGCTATTAAAACTGTGCCACTATAAACATGAGTGTGCATATATTGCTGTGGTGTGATGCCTTTAATTCTTTGGAGAAGAAACCAAGAAAGGGCACAGCTGGCTCAAAAGAAGCTTCTACTTTTAGTATTTTGAGGAATTTTTACATTGATATACACAGCACTTGCACCAGTCTACACTCCCACCAAACAGTGGAGATAGGTTCCTTTTCCCCCACTGCCCCACCAGTATTTGCTATTGATTGATTTCTTGATAATAGCCATTCTTTCTGGAGTGAGATGGAATATTGGTGTTGTTTTAATTTGCATCTCTTGAATTACCAATGATGCTGAACATTTTTTCATGTATTTATTTGCTGTTTCTATTTCTTCATCTGAAAAGTATTTATTTATTTTAGATAACTATTTTTAGATAGGGTTTTAAAATTTGGAGGATCCAACTTTTTTTTCAGTTCTTTATGTATTCTAGATGTTAGTCGTTTGTCTGAAGAACAGTGGGAAAATTTTTTCCCACACTATGGGTTGTCTCTTCACTCTGTTGATGGTTTCTTTTTGCTGTGAATAAACTTTTTAATAAGGTAAGATCAGATCACAGTTGTTGATTCTTTATGATATTTCCCATGCAGTTGGGGCTTTGTTCATAAAGTCTTGGGCTAAACCTATTTCTTCAAGAGTTCTACTTATTCTAGCTCCAATAGTTTTAGTGTTTCTGCTCTAATATTTAAAATTTTAATCCATTTCACTTTTAGTTTAGTACATGGTGAAAGGTATGGGTCTAGTTTTAATCTTCAGCAGTGGAAAACCAATTTTTCCAGCACCATTTATTAAAGAGGTCATCTTTCTCCAGTGAAAGTGTTTGGCTGCTTTGTCAAAGACAAAATAGCTGAGTGTGTTTGGAGTTGTTTCTGTATCTTCTAATCTCTTCCATTGATCCTCAGACTGTTTTGGGTTTTTGCTGTTGTTGTTGTTTGGGGGGGGGTTCCTGTTGCTTTTTTTTTTGGCAAGCCAAATTAGAATTTTTTCCTAATTATACATGTAATTATTGTTGTTGTTTTGTTTTTGCAAGTACAATGCTGATTTTATCACAGTAGCTTTGTAGAGTGATTTAAAGTCAGGGAATGTGATCTCTCCTGCCTTCCTTTACTGCCCAGAACTGCTTGACTATTCCAGGTTTCTTTTGTTCCAAATGAACTTTAGGATTGTGAGGTATATTGTTGATGTTTTGATTGGGATTACATTAAATGTCTATAACAGTTTTGGAAGAATGGCAATTTTCACTATATTGGTTCTTCCTACTCAAGAACAAGGGGTTTATTTCCATTTTCTGAAATCCTCTTTGATTTTCTTTTTCATGAGGTCTTTTATTTCCTTCTTTAGATTGATTTCTAGGTATCTGGGGGTTTTTTATTTTTTATTTTTTGGTGCTTTTGTGAAAGGTATTTTTTCCTTAATTTCTCTTTCATTGAGTTTGTTATTCATGTACAGGAATGCTATTGATTTTTGAGTAATGATCTTGTATTCAGCTACACAACTTAATTTGATTATTAAACCTAAAAGTCTTTTTGTAAAGTTTTTGAGATTTTCTATGTGGAGTATCATGTCACCCACAAATAATGATAATTTCTCTTCTTCCTTTCCTATCCTTATTCTTTGTTTCTCTTATCTAATTTCTCTGGCTAATGTTTCTAGAACTATATTGAATAGGAGTGGTGATATTGGACATCCTTTTTCTTGATTTTAGGGCTATTTTAGATTTTTGTTCATTTAGTTGTCATAGATGGCTTTTATCAAATTCAGATAAAGACCATTTGTTCCAATTTTCTGTAAAGCTTTTTTATCATGAATGGGTGTTGGACAGTCAAATGATTTTTCCCCATCTATTGAGATAATCATACAGCTTTTGTCCTTGGATCTGTTAATATGGTGTATGACATTTCTTTGTTTGCATATGTTGAACCATCCCTGCATCCCTGGGATGAATTCTACACAGTCATGATTGAGGATTTTTGCATCAATGTTCATCAGGAATACTGGCCTATATTCTCTTTGTTGGTTGGATCCTTCTCTAGTTTTGTTACCAGAGTAATGTTTGCTTCCATAAATGAATTTGCATATATTGCTTCCCTTTCAATTTTATTAAAGAGTTTGAGAAGTGACAGCATTAGTTCTCTATATTTCTTGTAGAATTCAGCAGCGAATTCATCAGGATAAAATTCATCAGGACCTGGGCTTTCTTTGTTGGTAGGTTTTTAATCCATCTTCAATTTCATTAACTGATATTGGTTTACTTAGAATTTTATACATTCTAGAAACAGCTTTTATATTTCATATGTATTTAGGAATCTGCATTTCTTCTGTGTTTTCCATCTTATTAGAATATAGGTTCTCAAAGTAGGTACTGCTGATGTGGATTTCTGCAGGATCCAGAATGTTATTTCATCCTTTTGAATCCTATTTTCATGGATTTGAGTCTTTTCTTCCCTTTTTTTGATGAAGTTGGTAAAGGGTTTGTCAAGTTCATTTACTCTTTCAAAGAATCAACTCTTCAATTCATTGATTCTTTATACTGTTTTCTTAGTCTCGATTGTATTAATTGCTTCTGATTTTTATAATTTTTCCCTCATACAATTTTTATTTTAAAAAACAAAACAAAACAAACACAAATGATACCAGATTTTTTTAAAGCAGAAAATTAACACTAGTTAACATATTGCATATTGTTATCTTGAAAGTAGTTGTTCAGATTACAAGATTAGGCATGAAAAAAATGATCAGACATGAAAACACAAACTGTTCTTTTGATGAACTGACAGAAATTAGCAGTATGGTTATCTATCTTGTATATATTTACATACACACATACATATGTATACATATGTATGTGTGTATATATATATATATATATATGTATATATATATATAACTTTTTCCTTTCTTTCTTTTCTCCTTTCCCCATCCCATTTTTTCTTTCCTTTTGAGCATTTTCTTTCCTTTCATTTTCACAATGTCTACTGTATATTTTGAATCTAATTTATTCATTTTTTTAAAATTTACACTAGGGAGAAAATATATTTACATGTGCTAGTTTCATTTATTTCACTTATGAGTATGATTTCCAGTTGCAACCATTTACCTATAAAAACCTTAAGTTTATCCTTCTTTATAGCTGAGTAATACTCTGTTGTATAAAAATACTATATCTTTTTTATTCATTCCATGGTTCATTGGCATTTGGGTTGTTTTTAAGATTTAGTTATTACAAATTGTGCTGCTTTAAACATGGGTGCACATATACCACTGTAGCATGACATTTTCAATTTTTATGGGAAAATATCCAGAAGGGGAATGACTGTATTGAATGGCAACTCCAATCTTGGTTTTCTGAGGAATCTCCACACTGATTTCCACAGTAGTTGTACCAATCTACACTCCCACCAGCAGTGGAGAAGTGTTCTTCTTTCCCCACAGACTGGCCAACATTTATTATTGGTTGATTTCTTGATGACAGCCATTCTTTCTTGAGTGAAATGGAATCTCAGTTTTTATTAAATTTGTATCTCTCAACTGTCCAGTGATGCTGAACATTTCTTTCTTTATTTGCCATTTGTATTTCTTCATCTGAAAAGTGCATGTTTATCTCAGATGCCCATTTTTGGATTGGTTCTTAGAATTTGGAGGGCCTGATGTTTTTCAGCTTTTTATATGTTCTAGATATAAGTCCTTTGTCTGAGAGGTGCTTGGCTAAAATTTTTTTTCTTTCTGTGGATTTTCTTTTCACTCTGTTGGTGATTTCTTTTGATGTGCAAAAACTTTTTTTAGTAAGAGGAGATCCCAGTTTTTGATTCTTTGAAGTGCTTACCATACAGTTGGCATTTTGTTCATGAACTCTTTGCCTACCCCTTTGTCTTCAAGATTTCTATCTACCTTGTCTTCCAGTAGATTTATCATAACAGAGGTTTCTGTCTTAATATTTAGATATTTGATCCATTTTTACTTCAGTTTAGCACATGGTGATAGACCTGGGTCTAGCTTTAGTTTGACATGTGGAAAGCCAGGGTTTTTTTTTTTTTTAGCCCATTTATTAAAGTATACTGTTTTTGGCTCCTTTTTCAAAGATAAGGTGGCTGAGTGTCTTTGTAGGTATGTCTGCATCTTCTAATCTGTACCATTGATCTCTCAGTTGAGAGATGCAAATTTAAAAACTGATTCACTAATGGTGTTCTTCATTATGGTCATTATCTCTGTGGTTCTCTGAGAAATTATTCTTAATTCAATTTTTTTTCTAGAAGGTCATTAATTTGCTTTGTTACTTCCACTGTTACCACTTCAGGGAGTTCAGGTGTGTGGCTGTCAAATTATCCCATCTCACTGCCTCCCTGGCTTTTCCTTTGGTGAGCTAGAAGCCTGGGGCTGCCTCTCACTTCCAAGTCTTCTCATGTTCTAATTTATTAAAGCTTAATTCCTTGGCTGATGCTTATAAGTTGCTTAAGGCAGGTAAGTCATTTGTAAATTGCTAGTATCAAGAATCCTTAAGAAACAACTTCTTCCGAGATGCTTTCCACATGTAACTGGCTTCTGGGTTTTGAGTCTGTTGCAAGATCTTACCTCTTTAATTTATTGGGGATGCCTATCTGGCCTAACTCCTGGTTCTCTGGCTCTATCCTATACTATTATTTATGATCCTCAAGCAAACTCAGTCTTAGCACACCAGGAAGAACAACTGATCAGAACAATTATGTCACTTTGGCTAAAGTAGTGTAATCATTAATAACAATATCCTCAGACACAGCCTACAAAATGACAAACTGTGGTAACTATTAATTTACTACCTTTAACTGTATGGACTGGATCTGTAATTATATAGCAGCATCTAAAACAAACCAGGAAAATAGTACAGAGTCATCTCAAAATGTGACAATATCCTCAAGGGAGAAAATTTTAAAAGGTGAGGGGGAAAATAGAGAAGTAGAAGAAAAGGAAGAGATTAGAAGTGAGGGTTAAGAACAAAGGAAGATTACACAAACTTCAGGGAAACTAGTGAATAAGACAGGAAAGAAAGAGCAAAACAAGAAATAAAAATGAGAACAAACAGAACAAAAAACTAGAAACAGCATTCATATTCATATAAAAACAAGAACCAACAGTCAAGAAAAAAAGAAAAGAAAACGTTAGCCAACAAAAAAGAGAGGGAAAAAAATGTCTTCTTCAGGGTGTGTTTCTGCTTTTAGTGGTAGATAGAGTGGGCAGACAGAGCCCAGAGTCATGTTGATTAATCCCAGCAAGCCAGCAGTAGATTTATTGCAGGGTGGTGGGTAATCCCACCAAGTCTGCAACTTTAGTTCCACTGAAGTTTGGGCTGGTTCTTGGCTGTGAGTCTGGACCCCAATTTGTTCATCCTGAAACTCTGTGTTCCTCCTGACAGCTTGAACCCAGCTCTCTGCGGGCTTGAATTCGGCTTCCTGATGGCTTGAACTTGGCTCCTTGACCTCCTGCCAATTTGAACTCAGTTCTTCCTCCCCCTAGCACTGGGAGACACTAGATAGAGCCAACTCACAGCTGCTCTGAGTTCCAAGTTCAGTTGGTCACTCTCTAAGATGGCAACCAGGCAATCACTCTCACCTGGGGGATGTGCCAACCCAAATAACTCATCTTCCACTGGGGTTACCAGTAGTCACTGTGCATCTGGAGGTTCAAGCTGCCCTCCCATGCCATGAGCTGGGATTCATGGGGAAAAGTGCTGGTTGCCACCTCCTTCTTTTGTGTTGAGGTCCCTCTCTTCACTCTCCTTTCAATTCTCACTTCAGATCCTTACTGTGTCCCAAGAGCCCACTTCCCTCCTACTCGTCTTCATATTGCTATGTTCCAACATCTGGACACCAAATCTCTGATGTTCACCACTCCACCATCTTCCCAGTAGTCTCTGGCTAACTTTTATAACAATCTGCTTTCTCGGAAACTAACCCAGTCCTTTGAGAGCTACGTTAACTCTGAAGGTGGTGCAATATCACTACAACCTCACTTCTTTTGGAGCCAGGCTTCCAGAGCATGTGCCTTTGGAGCACTCATTCAAACCATTCTTAAACAATTGCCATTGTCACACAGACAAAACCAAGGCATTATACAAGCCGAGCAATTCTAAACAAGGCAGGAAACAAAATCTTCCACAGGAGTTCAGAAAACATGAACATTAATGGGCCTGAATCAGTCAAAGAGAGTCTTACGAGAGTTTAGATTTGAGAAGATTTGCATTTTAACATATGAAGGCATCTCATGGTAAAATGATGTTTAAGCACATTTGCTTCAGACATGAAAGCCAAGATTGAAAAATGAGTTGTGTCCAAGAAACAGTGAGAGGCAGAACTGAAGAGATAGACTTCGTGAGAAATTTTATCTCTGTAGTTCTTTTGCTGCCTTTTGAGCCTCTGGACTCCTGTTGGATGACCCCTGTATATTTTTTTCAATAGAGCAAAAAACTGGGACTCTCAATGGCCTGCCTGTGAAAGCAAAGTAGTAAAGAACATGGGTTTCCTCCATAATCACTTACCAAAGTGGTACATTTCTGAGATGTATTACTGCCTCCATCCCTTGGCCAATCTTTCAGACACAGAATGCTTTTTTAAAAAAAACAATTCACATCTGCATAATTAGCAATAACCCCATCAAATTTTATTTCAGATACAGAGAAGAGTAGCAAAGATGTAGGGGATATGGTGTGAAACCATAGAAATAATTCTTTTCCTAAACAAAGCAACATGTCTAACTCTAAGTGATTTTGACATCTTCAAAACAGAACCCTTGAAAAGCTATGAGCTTACTTAATGGCATTCCATCCATGGTCATTTTTAGAAACTTTCTCCTTTTTGAATTGCTCTCAGAATCTACAGCACTATTCCTAGGGTATCTTCTTCACTAGGTCAAATCTTTTGTCCTCTCACTTGTTCTCTGCCTCTCTCTCTTGCTCTCTCTCTCTCTTGCTCTCACTCACCCATCTTCCATGCAAACTCTCCCCTAAATTGATGCATCTGCCCTTTTTGTCCTTGTTTTTCCCCTGCCCTTGTCTTGTCTTCTGATTTTGTTCCTTCTCTCTGCATTTAGGAAACACAGAACAGGGTAGAGGCTCCATGGTTTGACTCTAAGGAGGCAAAACACCTGATAGGGCAAGAAGACAATGCAGTAAAACAGAGGGCAGAGACATAGGAGAACTAAAGAGCTATCAATCACTCAGTCAGTCAATCACACAATCCCAGAAGAATGATGTAGCTAGAACTCTGTGGAAGGAAAGGAAAGAACATATTGAGCCAGAGAGAAAGCAGCACAGACACTTGTACCTGTGGGAAAGACATCAGAATTATAAACTAAACACAGTCACAATCATGGTTAGTAATAAGGGAACATTCACAGATTATCTCTTCCCCCAAAGAAATATCCATGAACTTCCAGTTTGTCTGGCTGATTTCCATCCACTTCTTGTGAAGTCAGTCTGTCTCTGCCAAAGTCTTTTCTAGTCTCTTGGGATGCAGAACTAGAAGACAGGATACTGCAAAACCCAAGAGGCAAGAGAAAAGCTAGGATCTTACAAAAGGAGGGAATTACAGAACAAGAAATAGTCCAGAAGGGCCATTAATTGGAATATTTTTGCCTTTCAAAACATATGTGAATGTGTGGAGCCCCCACTGAAGCCAGCTGGGATTAGAGCTGTGCTCCCTGAACACAGAGCCGCTCGCAGACAGGACCACACGCAGCAGCTTCAATAACGGAAGTGGGTCTGTGGGACCGGAAGTCCCCGCGTCCAGGCTTTCTCACAGAGAAAAGCGTTGCTACTGGCCCGGCATGGGAATGGTCTTCCATCTGCTCCCTGATCTATGAGAGCAGACAGCTGACCACCAGCAGGGACGATCAGACGAGCTCCCATGTGCCTCAGTGCCTCCAGTCCACGGAAGCTCGCTGTGGGGAGGAGGCTCGGCAGTCAGTGACCAGTACATCTCCTCTTCTGGGTGAGCCCACCTCCACTTCAGTGGAGAAGAAGCACACACATACACCTGTGTTTCTATCCTCACACCATGTTTACCCACACCGCCTCTTCTGCTCGTAGGGGTAATGCAGGGGATTTATATGTGGTGCCCAGCAGGCCTGGAGGGGGAGGGAAACCTGGAACCATGCACAGGAGCACATTTCTAATGGGATTCCCGAGCTGTCACATCATTTGTCACCAACAAGAGCTAAGGCATAAAGTAACAAGGACTTGTTTCACAAATACAGCAAAATGCATAAGGAAAGTCAGTATGTTCTTTCCAAAGGGTTATCTTGAATCATTTCAAATTTAATGCAGAATGCTGGCCCTGCCACTACTATTTTTGAAATACATTTTGGAAGCAACATTTGGAGCTGTTCTATAAGCACACAAGAACATGTAACGTTGTAGTTGCCCCTGATTAGCTATACTCAGTGCTGATGGTGTCAAGCCATTTTCAACATCAAATTCATCTGCAGAGTATGACTTGTCACCAAAGAATATAGTCAGCGAATGAGAAACAGCTGTGAATGAAACTTGGGAAATGGGATTCCGTTTCATTTTGAGAAGTGTTAAACTAATTCGATTTCTCTTGGGGACTTATCCTAAAAAGAAAAGTACTAATTTTAAAAGACTATTCTTTGAGGAAGAATTGCCTTATTTTAAAAATTACTTCATCAAGCTATAATTCATATGTAACATAAAGTGCTCTAAAAGCATAAAATACAGCTTTTTTTATATATTCGCAGAGCTGCACAACTATAACCACTATCTATTTTCAGAGCCATTTCATCACCCTAAAAGGAAATTCCTGGCCATGAATAGTCATTCCTCTTTTTCTCCTCCCCCAATTCCTATCTATATGGTTTTGCCTTCTCCAGACATTTCATATAAATGCAGTAAGAAAAATGCAAGAATTTTTTTTATTTTAAAGTCATCATCTTTACGGAAGGATGTTGATACCTACTTTATTTATTTTTTTTACTAACAAGAAACATAGAAGTGTAAGTAATACAGAGGTTCACAGAAATTATTGGATGTCTATAATATTTAAAGATGATTACCAGGTAATCAGTACAAAATATTTACTGAAAAGTTTTTATTACAAAGGGGGAAATAAAACTACTTAACAGCTGTTTTTCAGCATCAAAGCATGTTGCTGGCAGGGTGAAAAAGACACCCTGACTCCCCAATTTCAATGCAGTGTATAGATGCACCGTGTTGCTGTAAGGCAGCTGAGAGCCTGCTGACCCGGAGGACTTGCTGTTAGTTATTTTCTCATAGTGTCTCCCTGGTGGTGACATCAACAAGACAGTTGGTCAAGAGGGAGAATAGAATTAAGGACACAATGTTCAAAAAATAAAAACATCGTGGCTAACTCATACTCTAATGGAATGATCGCATCACGGGCTCTCAGTCCCATTCTAAGAAAAAAAATTTTTAAAAAACTTGAATTTCCTCAGAAGGCACAAGATGGCGGACTGGTAGGTAGCAGGAGAGAGACCCTCTCTGAGAGAGACAGCTCAAATGCCAGAATAAAACACCCTGGAGAGATCCAAACAGAGAGAGATAGACTCTCACAACACAGAAAGTAAGTAAAGTGTGAAAACCCACTCGAATAAGAGGTCCTGGGGCTACTATTAGTGAAGATAAGATCGGCGAGCACGGCGCCCTCCTCGAGCTGCCTGAATTCCGCCCGACCTGAACAAGCGATCCACGCCAAAGCGACTGGCTTGAGCCGCCAGAGCGCAGAGCTGAACCAGCCCTGCGTGCAGCTTGCCGGGACCCGCTCTGTACACGACCCACCCAGAGGCACCGTGAATTCCCACCGCAACTGTACTGAAATCGGAGGTCGGGCAGTCCAGCAGTTCTCGGGGACACGGTGAGTGATGGGAATAAGACCCTACCACGGGAAAGGGGAAACCAACTGGACGACATGTTGGATTTGGGCAGGACAGCCCTAACTCCATAAGGAAGTGGCTTCAGCTGGTTACTCCCCTCGCCGAGCAGATTGGTAGAATCTGCTTGAACTAGGCCACGCCCCTGGCAGGGACCCAGTTACTTCCCTGAGATCAGTGCACACTGATGCAGTAAAGGCCTGCAAAGGTTGACTGGCCCATGACGAAAGGGAGAAATAAGAAAACACTCCCAGCCCCCAACCCTGAGAACATCGATCCAGGAGAGGCAAATACAAAAGAGACTGAGGGCAGCAAAAATGCAACATAAAACACAGTGTTAGCGGACATAAAGAGATATCTTCAGGACCTGGTAAGCAGGACCAAAACTGAAATATTAATTCAAATTAAACTAGAGATAAGTAGATTAATAAAAGAAGGACTGGGAACCTCTCAAGAAGGCACAGACAGAAGAATGGAGGAACACAAATGGAGAGAAAAATTTAATGAGGAATTCAGAAAAAACCTAGAATTTATGAAACAGATTCAAAGAGATTATCAGGAAACTAAAGACTCGATAGAAAGCTGGGAAAACTGCTTGAAAGAAACCAAAGATAGACTATCAAAAATTGAACACAGGTTTGCAACGTGGGGTCATGAAAGGGAAGATCTCTTAAAAATAACAAGGGAGCAGGCAGTAAAGATACAAAGACTGGAAGATGACAAGAGGATCTATAACTTAAGAATAAAGTATGTGAATGAAGAAGCAGGAATCAAACCAGAGGAATT
>PVJX010021074.1:0-32427 GCA_004027295.1 Dolichotis patagonum
TTCAGATGAGTTTATAGCTAAACATAGTGTTGGGAGGTGATGCTTGGTTGCAGGCAGGTGTCTGGGACGGTGGCCTAGAAGGGTCTCTCTCCTTTCTTCCTTAATCTCTCTGCTTCTCACCTCCATGCCATGAGCTGTTCCTCCTCTGCCGTGCTACCCTGCCGTAGAGCCTGCTGACTGTGGACTGAAATCTCTACAAACTGGGATAAGACAAACCTCTCCTTTATTTAAGTTATGGGTGTCCAGCATTGTGTCTCAGCGCTGAGAAAGTAACTGAGACAGATAAGAACTGTGGAAGGACTGGTAGGATTTGAACCTGTGTTACAGGGAGAACCATGCATTGGATAGATGTGGGGAAAAGGCAGAGTCAGTGATGATTGTGTGGTTTTTAATGCTAAGTACTGTGATGAGAAAGTATTCAGGAAACAGTGGAAAGGAAATTAGGAGGACAGGTTTTTTGAGGTGAAGGAGTTTTTTCCTTATTCTGTGGGTGTAACCATTCCTATCATGTTTATTGGCTTTCATTTATCATTTGTCAACCATTGTTCACTTATCAGTTATTGAGGATCTATGTCTGTGAAAGTTGCTTTAACAACAGTATTGTTCAAAGCTTCTATATTCCTGAATTTTAAGCGTTTAATCTATAAAATTTTTCTTATTTTGAATGTGTCAATTAGTAAGATAAGCATGTTTAACTTTCCCACTGATTTATCTTACAGTTCTATCTACTTTTCATATATATGTATCTATATAAAATATATAGATATATAAATACATATATATCCATATAACATCTAGATATAAATCATATATAAATACATATAGTAAATCCAAATAAATACATATAATTCTAAATATTTCTACTTTAATGTCTCAGCCATTTTTTCTAATATTGTGATCTCATAGATTATTTTAAATTCAATCTTGCCCATCACAGATCTTACTGATACATATGTATATATGCATCAGAGATAGATATATAAATATAAATAAATTCACTGGATACATGTATTTCCAGAATTATTCATTCTTTCTGGTTTCTGGTGAATTAACTTTCTTATTATGTACTTTATCAAGTGTTCATTTGCTTTAATATCTATTTTGTTTTTTATTAACGTAGCCATGAACATTGTCATTTTGGTTAGCTTTTGTGTTTTTGTTTTTAAGCTCATGTTTTGAACTTCATTTGTGGGAATCTTCTGAGACTTGAACTTAAAATATGTTTCTCCAGAGAGAATGTAAATTCACGTATTCTTGCCATATGCCTGGAAACCCTATCATCTAGGTCAATTTAAATTAAATTTTGATTTAAGAGATGTTCTGGGCTATGCATGTAGAAAAATTGTAGGCTTGTGGTCAGAAATTCTCAGGGAAAGTTCTTTTCCTTTTCCATCTCAGCCATCAGGCTCCTAACTCCATCGTTTCCCTCTGCAAGGTGAAGGTTTTCCTATGTCATCACTGAAGTACAGGCCTTGCAGGATCCCAGCTTGAGGTGAACGTCCCCGGTATCGATATTGCAGTCTGGTTGGACTCCTGGTTTTGCTTCACCAAAATCCAAGCTCAGGTCTGCTGGCATTGACGAGAGGGCAAACTCAGCCTTTGCTTACCAACCCTGCAGAATTTTCAAGCCTTTTTAATCTTAGTCCTTCATGGTATTTCCTTACTTTCCTGCCATCTCATCTGCTGGTTGAAAGATACTTGATTATGTACCAGGTTTAAGAATTGCTGTCCCAGGAAGGGTTTCTTTGGACATCCTGTTCACCACAGGTCTCGCTGGCACAAGGCTGTACACAGGAGAGCTCGAACCAGAGCCAATCCAGTGCGTTCAGCGTTTCCTGGGTTAGACAGCTCCACTGTATGGAGAGTCTGCTCTACAACCATCCACTCAGTGGTCTTCCCATCCACTGGAGATTATTGTTTCCACTGCTTATTATGCTCATTTTTCTACTATTGCTTCTATGCTTACTAGTGCACATTATTATATAAAAAGAATTTTCTCACTTTTATCTTTTTTTCTCATATTATGATTTCATGGATTATCTTAAATTCAACATGTTCTAATTCTTTACCATTGGGATTATTTTGGTGCTCAGATTGTCCCGTATCTGTTAAATGGGAGCTTCCTAGCCAGCGTCTGAGTGCTTTTGACATGCCTCACTTAAATCTTTGAACTTGTCTGCATTTTTGGCACAACAAGTTGTTCCAGAGTGGGTTTACACTTTCCTTGCTCCAAATCTGGAATCAGCCAATTTTTTTAAGCAATCCTGCTTCTTTTGATGAGAAATCATATTTTTAAGCCATAATTGGAATTCTAGATGTGCTCATTGCTACCATATTACTTTATAGTGAAAAGTGAAATTGCTTTATGGTGGAAAAATGTGTGTATATATATATTTAAAATAATAAATCTATATTTATATTGACATCTTCAACTCGTAGAGTTTGCTCTAATAAAAATCAATGTCAGAAGTGATAATATAGTAGCCAATAATCTATTCTTCAATGTCCTGGCTGTTCACCTTGGGTGACTTACTTAACTTCACTGTGTAATTTCTTTGTACATCTTCAAGTTGGAATAATGGTCTCTATCTCAGGGATCTTAGTTAGAAGTGTGTTGATATGTATAGAGTGCTACCGCAGTACCTGCTTCGATATATGTTCTTTTAAAAATTGTTTTTTAGAAATAATTAGATTTCATTTCATGGAACTGCTGCTATTTGAATATTTTTCACCTACAAAACATTAAATGTTGTGTGCTTTGACCTCATAAATGTGCGAACACCTTTATGTGCTGAGTATCCATGAAGAACTACCAGAATGATGCCTGGCAGTGGTCACATAAAGAAGTTTCACCTTGAAGAAGTTGATGAGGAATGATAGAGTTATAAATAAGGTTTCTCAGGCGTGCCTTTTGCTCTTACTGCAGCCCTGAAGCAGAACTCTTCTTAGATCATCTTGAGCTATTTGAGGTCAGAAGACAGAGTCTGGCATTATGGGTTAATTAAAAGGTTGAAATTTTAAATTAGAGACCCCAGAATTAATCTGAGAACTCCAATGACATCCTTAGATAGTAAGTTAGAAAAGCAAACCACATATGTGTAGCATTGAATGCAATTTTTATGCAATTTTGTCTTGAAAACAAAGTTACACTTGTTCAGGGAGGCCTTGAACTTACCTCATAGCCTCAGGTGGTTTCAAAATTTGTGAAGATTGTCTTGCCTCAGCTTCCTGAGTGCTGGCATTACAGGCTTGTGCCACCATGCCTGGATGGCACAGTTTTTACACAAAGAAAAAGGTTTAATAGTCACGAGCTTAGTTCCATAACATGAAGAAAATTAATGTATTTATTAGAATCCTATGTTTCTTTTGTTGTTTTTCATTTAAAAAATTCTGTTGATCTTTCTAACTTGATGCAATCCCAATCCTATAGCAATATTTTTACCACTGAAGTTATGACATCTAAACATTTAAAGTCAAGCTAACATATGACTGTCTTTCACAATCGCTTTACAATTGGATATTTATGTTATGGTTATGATGATAGTGTACTTTACAATTCTCATCATCTTCTGTATACATTAGTGTAATGAAAATAGCACAGAATAAACACAAATGTGTCTGAAAAGAGTTGATCTTCCTTTAGGATCTAGTTTCTTTTTTGACTGGTATTTATTTAGTCTGTATATGAATCACGTGTACTTACATAAAATGTATTCTAACCTATTTTGTTTTGACTGACTGCAGGCATTTCAAGAATTGCTTTAATTGACAGAAGTGCCAGGAAAATCATGATTAACTCTCATGCAGTTGTTTTTCGGCATTTTTAATAAGCACAAGAGATCATTTCCACAGTTGTTTTTCTTGCTTTCTATATTCCCTATGCCCAATTATTTTTGTGGCGCCTAAAATTAAAAGCAATGTTTTTGCAAAAGTCTTAAAAACTGTAGCCACGCTTTGACTTTCAAACCATATGTTTCAGATTTTATACACTTTTGACTCTATTAAGGCTGGCATATCCATGTAAGTTAAGCCACTGACTGTGATGCATGTTTGAGTTTATTCTCTGCACGAGGAGTTATGGGACCTGTGTAATTATTATAATCATAAGAGCTTTTTATTAACTCATCTTGATAAGAAACTTTAACTGTGTAAAATATTGATTGAAAAAATCCTTTGCAGAGAATTTCCCTAAGCAAAACATTAGTGACTATCTTTTGAAGATATACATGATGCAAATTCTAACTACAGTTATCTTTAGCTGTTGAGAATTTCTTTCCTTTGTGTGCATTGTGAATTTCCAGGGTTTCCCTTGATGCACCAGGATTATCAAGATTTTAATGAGTTCCTGGATGTTGCTGTGTGTGTGTGTGGGTGTGTGTGTGTGTGGGTGTGTGTGTGTGTGCGTGTGTGTGTGTGAATATAAATAAATATATGATGATAACATCTATCATGTCTTTGGTATATTTTTGGACACATAGTAATTACCTTCAGTGTATGAGATTGATACATATCACATCTTCATGATTTTTATTTCTCTTGGTTTCCTGCCCTTTCCTTTCCTTGATTCCCCAGATTTGCTTCCCATCTCTTCAAAGTCTGTGCCTCAAGTTCTGAACATGTGTCTTTTATTTTGCTCTTTAAATTACTTATAGTTTGGGTCTCTTATAGAAGAGAAACCATGAGATATGGACGCATCTGTATTTGACTTCTGTCATTTAGGAATAGTTGTTTTTCAAGCAGTTATTGTGTATCAGGCACTCTTGTGTGCATTAATTTAACCTTCACACAGTCATATAAAGTAGTTCGTGTATTTGTCTCTAATGCATAGATGAACAAAAGTGGAACTAGACATTTCAATGTATATAATGTAACAAAGCCAGTAAATGGTGGAGCTGGCAGTGGGACCTAACTTCAAAACCCAAGGTCTTCTCCTCTAGGTTGCCCTTGGTTTACCCTATGGGTGGTCCTTGCTGTACTCATTTACCCAACAGAATTTCAGTTAGTCTGTACTTTGGATGGAGACGTGTGCTGAGTTGCTGAAGCAGAGGGGTGAAAGTGGCTTGTCCTTTCTGGGAAGGGAGCTCATGACTGCTGGCTATATGGACGCTGAAGTGTGAGTGAGTACATCTGCCTGGAATGAAGAGCAAGGAAGCGTCAGGTTGACCTCTCAGACAACTGCTATTTACGATTCACTGGCCTCAGAGGGAGGGAGGATTCCAGGAAGCCATGGCAGCCTTTGCAAAATAGTGATTTTGCAGGTGACTCAGGAGCCAGGTTTTGAAAAGCAGTGGGTGCCTGGTAAAGGAGTTTTGGGTTTAGCAGTGTGAACAGAGGGGCACCACTGAACCAGCATAAATGGTAATAGAATTAGATGTGCTTGTTTTAACCAAAATTTCTCTAGCACTGGTGTGGAAATTTTGTTTGAGTGTGAGTTTTCAGTTACAGAAGAACAGACTGTAGACTGCCAGGACTCCCTTTAAAGCCCTTATTCTCATAAGGGATTAAAAAAGAGTTTGCATGCCCCAGGTCTCAATTTCATAGTGCACTGAGTTGTTTAGAGGCATGAGTATTCATATGCACAAAAATCAATGACCTGTGTTTTATAGCATATTCTTTAAATTTCTGCTTTAGTGTTGTAAGCATTTGGAAATTAATTCAACTAGAATCTTAGATATTCTAGAAACAAAATTGTCCATAGCAAATGACCACTTATTCTTGCTTCAGTTTATTTTTAGTTTAGCTATGGGCTTCCAGCATGAGGCAGAGACTTTAAGAAAACAAACACACATCACCTACAAACACATCTATGTTCATATAAAAACTTACCATCTATCCATTTATGTTTAATCCCATTAGTATAAATTTTTAAGCAGTTGGCTCCGAGACTTTCATGGACAGATAACAGCATTGTTATGACATGATGATACATTTTTATTTATTAAGTTAAAAACTCCTTGAAAAGCTTGTAGAATTAAAAAGCTTTCTACAGTGGAGGAATATTATACTAACAACACCATTCACTCATAAAAGGTTTAGTTGTTAGTCTAATCCAGCGGTTTGCAGATTTTTTGTTGTAAAAAGACAGAAAGTGAGTATTCCTGGCTTTGTAGACCATACTTTCTCTGATACAGCTACTTAGTTCTGCTATAGGATGAAGACAGCTACAACTGTTACATAAATGAGTGAATGTCTATGCCTTCTAATAAAACATTACTTAAAATCTTAAGTGATGAGATGATTTTAGTGTAAAGGCAAAAGCTTAGCAACTCTCTGTAGTTTTCTTTTTAGCTTATTTTTAGTTCTTAATTGTACTATAAGATACAGTCTTACTATACGATACTGTCTTTAGCTGTAATAGATGTTTGGTATAAGCATCTTGATATTTGATGTACTCTTTGTGAAGTTTTACTCCTTAGTAATGTACATTAATTTTTGCTTTTAGTGGAATTAGATACATTATTTGTTTTGAGTTTTATGTTATCGTCTCATTTGAACTTCATGAGGACTTGGTTATGGTTTTTCCTTTGTAACTATTTCAGATTTTCACTTAGGCAGTCCTATCTAACGGCCAGTTGGAAGGATGTCCTAGAGATTGGCCAGTGTTAGAAAGCTGGAGAGAGCATTGTTTATAATCTCTCTTTCCTCTGCTTTTAAACTGGTGATTGTAATGGGCCTCTTTCTTGGGCTGGGGATTTAGTTCAGTGGCTTAAGCACCTGCCTGGCAAACGTGAGGTCATGAGTTCAATCCCAGGTACCAAAAAAAAAAAAAAAAAAAATGGGCCTCTTTTCTTTTCTCTTCTTTTCTTTTCTCTTTTCTTTTCTTTTCTTTTCTTTTCTTTCTTTTCTTTTCTTTTCTTTTCTTTTCTTTTCTTTTCTTTTTTTCTTTTCTTTTCTCTTTTCTTTTCTTTTCTTTTCTTTTCTTTTCTTTTCTGCATTTTCTTGTTTTTGCATCTGTAGTATAGATGTTGAATGCCACCATGCAGTAAGTAACATCTGAGTTCAGAAACATGAAGTTGCTTGACTCTACTTAAGTGGTTGGAAAGGAATATTTCAGTTGTCTCCATCCTTTAATACTTTAAGATGAATATTTGTTTACTATTCTATACAATTAAAATGTCACAATACAACTAATTCTAATTTTAACCAAATCTGCTTTTATGTCATCTTTCCTTGTTTCCTCGCACATCTCATGTGTCACCATTCTGGTGGCACTCGTTCATGTCACTCACGTGAAATTTCTATGATATTAAGTTTAGTAGGAGTTTTTTAGCATTTGATTGGAAGTCGGGGTGAAGTAACTGTGAGCTCAGGGCAATCTTACTTCTTCTGTCTCGTCATGTAAATGCAGTCTAACACAATTTTTCCACACAGAAAGTTCTAATAAACATGTGAAACGATTGAATAGTTGGATTCTCCACTTGGAACAAGGGCGATGGCTATGATACTGTTGGTAGCAATGATTTCTCTCTCAGGATCCTAATCACATAAAATTTCTAGTGCGTTTCGGTGGTCATCATTCATTTCAAACTTAACTGAGCATCGATCCAGTGCTAAGTGTTATTTTTAGGCTGTGGAGACATCCATAATTATTGTTTAATTATCTAGTAAGGAAGCTAAAGTTTAATATATTAATAAAATGTGGGAAGTATGTGCAGGCCTGGAGTTCAGAGGAGAGTGCCCCGCTCAAGAATCTCAGCTGTGGGAAGATGAATATCCCTTCTTTCCCCTAAATTCCCAGACAAATCCTGAAGTAGGAGTCCAGAAATGCTAGGGATGTAGCATGAAGAACAGTGGAGGAACCTCATGCCTAAGGACTCGCCTCAGCGGAGCTGACAAGACTTGTGGCATGTACTTGGAATTGGAAGCAGGTCTGTGTTGTCACGGGGCTTGGAGTTGTATCTAAAGAAGTATGTTGGGGCCGAGTATGGTGAGTGATGTGTATTATGGTAAGGAAACTTGAATTTTGTCGTAAGGAGCAGTATACCACATGGTTCAAGTACTTATTCTACAGAATGGATTTTTTTCTGCCTCCACATTTCATGAGCATTCAAACACTTTTAGTATTAGTTAGTTTTCCCATCTATGAGAGGTTCTCCTGTCACCCACAGCTTAATAGAGTAAAGGTTTGACTTAGCTCACTGTTTAAGGAGATCCAGTGCGTGGTCAGGGGGGTTCCAAGGTAGAACTGTCATGGCAGAAGACCGCAGAGAGCAAAGACACTTTAGCCGTGGTGTCACTGACTTTATACAGTCCTAACCAGACATAACCAGTAGTAGGCTTGACTAATCTGCTAGGTGTTTCTAAATCCGATGAAATTCGCATATCAAGCCTCTCCTTTTCTTTTGCATAAAATGGGGATACAAAAGATCTGTCTTCTAGGATTCGTTCATTTATTCAAGGCTTCAGTTATGAATGCTTGCTATGTTCCAGAATTTTCCAGCCCTTGTATATATAGCAGTAAGCAAAAAAGGGAAAGTTTATGTTCCGAGTGAGAAGATAGACAGTGAACAGTGTATGTAAAATAAAAATCCCAGGCCCAGAGAAGGGAGTGGCCCAAAAGGGAGGATGCAGTTCCAAAGTTGTCAGCGCAGACCTCTGTGAAATGACAACTGAGAAGAGACTTTAAGGAGACGAAGATCCACTCCGTAAGGATATTTGCAAGAAGAGCCACATTGAGTGGAAGGGACAGCAAATGCAGACTCCCAGACGGGGTGTGCATGTTTGAGAAAGGCAAGCTGTCCCTAGGGCTGGAGCAGTGGAACTGACCAGGTGAAGAGGTCAGAGAAGTAATGGAACCCAGAGCTTTCGTTGTCACTGTAGGTCTGCATAGGACACCTTTGTGACTTGCAGTGCGATGAAGCCGTTGGAGAGTGCTACAATCTGAATAGGAGTTGTGTCTCCCAAAGGTCCATTGTTAGAAGCTTGGTCTCTCAGGTGGCGGTGCTGTAGACCTTTAAAATGAGCAGCTGTTTGGGTGGTTCTTATATCCTTGAGAAGGACTGTGGAACCCTGCAGGCCCTCTCGATCTCTCCGTGCCCCCCCCCCGCTTCCTTGCTTGAAATGTGAATGTTTGCTCTAACCCATGCTCCCTATGTGTCACCTTTTCCAAATCCAAGCCAATGGAGTCACCCAGTCTTAGCTTCAGCACTCCTGAACTGTGAACCAAAGCAATCTCACTTTACCTCCATAAATTGTGTCAAGTATTATTATTGTGACATTAACTGACTAATGTGGAGGACTTGGGGCAAACAGTAATGTGATCTGTTTCAACCAGAATATTTGGCGCTGTTTTGAGAATAGGTCTAGCATGGAGAATGGGGCAAGGGCACAGGAAGACCAAGGAAGAGGCCAGTTTTTAGGAATGGAGTGGTGAGAAGTGGTACTTGTAAGAATTAAGTAACTTGTAAATCAGTTTGACTAGTGTCTGGCACATGGTAGGCAATCAATGTGTTAGCTAAAACTTCTACTTATGCTCAGCTAAGAGGGATTAATGCACACTTATTCTTTGGCTTTCCCTTGCTGAGTGGAATGCCTGCTCCTGAGTAGATGAGCATACTGAACACGACTTTTTACAAGTTGAGTGAGAAAACATATGTTCCATTCTTAGCTGAAACATGACAACCTTACTTGCAGATAGCTTTTATTAGGAGTTAAGAACAGGGGTTTTGCAGGCCCAGATAATACGGTAATTGCTACCATTTAGTGAGAGCATTTGCAGTGTCGGCTCCTCAACTTGTTTCCTTCTTGATCTTCTCAGGATCTTGACAAGGTGGCTATTGCTATTTGCACAGGAGCCTGCTAGGGAATGGTGGTGTTTTCAAGACCATGGAGTTGGTCAATGAAAAACAGGTCTGTCTATCTCAATTGTGGTAGACTGTCTCTTCCTATGTATTCAAAGTTTCAAGTAGAGTATTACAAACAGAAGAATAAAATATGCAAGGAAATAAACATATGGAAGATATTCCTCTTAGGTTATATATTTCTACCATTATCTATAAGTTAAGGAAAAGTGACTGTGTGCTTAAAATGTGGTGTGTGTGTGCGTTTTGCGTGTGCACACCATATATATCTGATTTTCTACTTCAGGTCACACATAGTCATTTTCCATAGTTTTGATGCTGTTGCAAAATTCTGTGGTGCTTCTCAGTTCTTTTCCCTGTCACATAAACAATACATTTAAAAAGCATGATTATTCTTAACAATTGCAATCAAAGAGCCAAGAGCAAATGGAGTTGCCAAGAAATTACCCAGGAGCGTGACAGTTTCTAAGAGAACTCAGCAGGTTGGAGCCAGAGCCCATGTTCCTGTGGAAAAGAGCACATGAGGCCTAGTCACAGGCTGGTAGTGTTAGAAATGACCTTACAGACAGAGTCCCTCATTTTGCATGTGAAGAACCTGGAGTTCCAACAAGTTGGGCAACTTGCTGCGAGCCAGTAACTGGTAGAGCCAGTCCTGTAATCTGTACCCCTCACTTTCATTACCTTCTATAGTCTGTATTTGGTCAGCTCTTTTTCCAGGTAAAAGTATATTCCCTTAGGGGAACAACAAGTACTCATTTTATTCTCTCAGAGTTTTGGAGCCACTGAACGGCTTAATGTGGGAGTTACTAAGATTTGAATCTTCAGTTTGAAAGCCCAGCTTATGTCTCTCCGTTATTTTATATTTATTATATGGAAAAATCAGTGTATTCAAGTTGTTGCTTGTTTGTTGCATTTTGATGTATAATATTTAACATTAAAAGTGGATACTGCCATTTTAGTTATTTTTACAAATCACGTGTCAGGGATGAAATATGCTCTATTTATAAGTTGCATAAATTTAAATCATGAAAGACCTGAACTTGACAGAGATCCTCAGTAGGGACTTTATAAAAAAGTATCACATGTATTAAGTCCACACGTTCCAATCCCTGTAACAAAAGGGAGAATGATTTATGTACGAAGAAAACATTTTTTATTATTTTTGTAGTGGGGTATTTATTGCACACACACAGTAAGTGTTATAAGCAAAACAAATATACAGTGGGGACATTGTGTTTAAATTATCTTCTGTCATGTACTATATAAACCAACAATGGTTTGAAATGCATTTAAGCCACCATCTGGGACAAAGCAAAAGCCGTTCCAGGATCCAGCCCATGATGAATGTGAGCCGAGTTTCATTAGTAGCCAGCTAGCACGTCTCTGGATCCTGAATCATTTCTTCCATGGTTTGAAAGAATTCCAACATCTGTCCTAGCTCCCTGAGGTTTTGAGTGTTTTTAATAGATCATGACATTTTTCCCCCATAGCTTCATAAAGAACTAAATCAATGAAGTTAAACATTATTGCGTTTCTATTTCTTTTTAGCCTGGAGAGATAAGTTCAGGTTCCTGTCTTAAAATGTTCGGCAGAAAGCCCTGTCTGTTGAGAACAGTTCTTGCTGGGATTTGACAGTTGGAAAGCAGCGATCTCCCTTTTAGAAGTGACTCACCTTTCCTGAAATCCTGCTATAATAGCAGATAAGCCTTTAATCAAGTACCCATTAAGTGCTACAGATGGGACGCAGGTCAGAGTTTTCTGCCAATCTTTTACCCTAATCTGGGTGACACTGGCTCAGTCTGTCAGCGTAGTTTCCTTTTAGCATACTGTGTATGTTGTCTTCTCCTTATCTAATGACAACAGTGCAAGCAGTTGTAGTTACTGACTCGTTGGTATGTTATGTACCTGGCATGATTCTAAGTACCTGATATAAATTATTGCACTTATTTATAACAACAGTTTCATGAGATAGATATCTTTAGAATCACCATTTTACATGGGAGGAAATGGAGTATTGGAAAACTAAGTAAATTGTCCAAGGTTGCATGACTGGTTATTACTAGATTTCTAGTTCAATCGTCACAACAATGCAGACACTGATGGTCAATCTTGATTGTCCACTTGATTAGCTTGACAGACACCTTGGAAAATAATAAAGTACACTGCATAGACCATGGGGCATGGCCTTGGGACCATATCTAGTCTTGAACTTTTTCTTTCTGGTTTTTCTGTGCTTTATCTGCTCGTCTTTTATGTGGCAAGAGTTGAAACCCTTTAGTCTGCCATGGCCTTCTTCCATGTTTCTGCCTTGGAGCCAACTGACCATGGATTTTAACATCTCAGACCATAAGCCAAAATTAACCTTTCCTCCTTTAAGATGCATAAGCCAGGTATTTTGTCCAAGCAATGGAAAGGTGACTAACACACAAATACTGATTCTATTTTAACAGATGATAGAAGTAAGAGTAAGGAGGTTAAATAACTCACTTAGTTTACATATATAATTAATGGAAAAAGCATGAGTTAAATCCAGCACTTTTTATAGTAAATTTAGTAATTTTAAGCAAAAATATGTTAGCTTTAATTTCAATAATTTTATATCTTTATGCATATAAACCAGTATGCTTATAAAAAAACAAAATCCATTTAATACATAATTAAACATATTTTATTTAAACAAATTTGTTAGTAGTTTTTATGATTTAGAGAGGATGAAGATGGTGATAATGGAGATGACTTTCTGTAACTGGACTGAAATTCAATGATTACCCTTTAAAGAAAAAATGTAATAAAAAACATGAAAAGTATTTTAAGTATTATGTTTGAAGAGTGTTTTGTATTATGCACTGTTCTGTTATGGTATTATCCACAATAATATGAGTTTATTCAATAGTTATTTTAAAAATATTTTTGCTTAATATTTTTCTATTGGCTATGATAATCCTCAAGTTGTGGAAATCAGAAATGCTTAGATTGAGATGTAATACAGATGACACACTTATTTTCAGGGAACAGATTTCAGTATGTTAAAGTTTAAACAGTTGGATAATGCTTCTGTGGCAATTCAGAAATGCAGGAATTTTAGTCTGATCAAAGCCTTGAAATTTAGTAAAAGATTTTAAAATAAAGTAGACAATGAACTGTATAATAACTGCTTATTCTCATAAAGTATTCAAAATTTTAATTTATTAGACAGTTATAACTTTACATGGATATAGCTGCAAATGTATAAGAAATAAATTTTTCATATTAAAATTTCTCTGTATACCTTTCCAATAAATCTTTGTTTCTTGTTCTAATTAAGCCAGTATTACTCCAAAAGCTCTTAGAAGTGGTTCTTAATAAACTTACTGTTTATCTTAGCATTCTGGCTTTCTTTCCTTAGTAGAAGAATAATAAAAGCATGACAATAAGATAATGTACTTACATACTTATTTGAAAGCAGATCTCCTCTTTATTTAGAAACTTGTGAATCCGAAAATCTTCTGGCACCATGAGGCCAAGTGAAATTGGCCTGTAGAAAGAGCAGGGCACAGTCAACCCCATTGTAGCATACCAGACCTCTGCCTGAGAGCTGCATCCTGGGGTTATGGAACAGCACCTGGTGTTTGTGGAAGTGGAAAAGACAGCTGTCTGGGAAAACGTCTGTGATTAGCTGATGACTAGCAAGTCTTTATGCAGATAATCTTCTTTCAGTGCAAACTTTCTGTGAAGAGTGAGAGAGCATTACATTCACATCTATAGCCTCAGATGGGAAACTCCAGAAGGACATGTTTTCTTTCAGAATGTCTGTGAAACTTGTAATATAGATACAGTACTGAGCACTGAGAATCTAGAGGTACATTAATAAGTGCGAGAGATGAAAAAAAAAGGAAAAAGGAAGTATGCACAGAGTCTATGTTGATGGAAGCAATGTTGATGATACTCACAGCAGTAAGGTAGATATTAATAAAAAAATATGGGAGAATTATCTATCAGAGTATAGCCCAGTTGGGTGCTGTGAAGATGAACATGATTTTATGAAAGAATGTGAGAGTGAAGTCTTCCTGAAATGGGTGTGTGTTATGGTTCCTATCTAGATGATGCCCAAGGGCTGCACGCACTTATTGGCTGGGCTTTTGGAAGAGGATTGGAGTATGGGCAAGGTACACCTGACTTGCTGTTAGGGGCTGATGCAGAAAGGCAGGTCACTGGGGGCAGGACCTAGGTGTGTTTCTCTCCCCAGCTTCTCTTCCTGTCTGCTTCCTGATTGCCACAGTGGAGGCAGCTCTGCTCTGCCTAAACCCTCTTGTGTTTCAGCCTGCCAAACATTGACTGCACCTCCCCTCCTGTAAGCTGTGGACTTTGAGTATTTTGTTCCAGCAATTGGAAAGTGATTAAGCACCATGACTGGAGTAAAGAGCAAGAAGGAATTCATTATGGCCAATGGAAAGATGGGAGTGTATGTGAGGGTCACAGTTATGAGGAACAGGGGAGACTTGCAGAAGGAAACAGATGCTCAGAAGCCTGTGGCAGCAGGACCAGAGCACTGGAAGTTGCATAAGGAGCAACTGTTTCTGCACAATGTTGTATCTCTTACATAAGGAGTTCCCGATTGAACAGGGGAAGAAGTGATGCAAAGGGAAGAATTCATAGGTTTTTGGTTAAGACTTGGGTGGATGTTGGCAAATATGGTGAAATATTTGGAGATTCAGATGCAAGTCTCAGAGGTACCATATACTTGTTCTGTGTGCCTCTGTATGTGTATCTGTGTATGCATGCATGTGAGAGTATGTGTTATGGTTTGTGTCTGGATATCCCCCCAAAGCCTCATGTAGTCATGGAGGGATGGATCTTTTGAAGGCAGCTGAGGCTAGTATTTGTGACTAGTTTGTTGTCTAACACTGGGATTGGCAATGTTAGTGCTGCACCCACACAGGGTCAGGGAGCTGGTCTACAATATAAGGGAGGGAAGGAAGTGTGCTCTTTTGCCTTTTTGCTCTTTTTGCCTTTGGTACCTGCCACTGCCTTGAACGGTTGCCCCTTAGCCATGCCACCCTGCCTTGGAGCCAACTGATTATGGACTGAAACTTCCCAAAACTGTAAGCTAAATAAACCTTTCCTTACCTAATTTTGGGCACCAGGTATTTTGTCTCAGCAATAAGAGAAAAGTAACCAAGACAATGTGTGTGTGTGTGTGTGTGTGTGTGTGTGCGCGCGCGCACGTGTGCACAGATTAAGCAAATAGCTTGAGGCAAATCACTTCATCTTTGGAATTGCAGATCCCTCTTCTCATTTGTAGAATGAACATAAATTTTTTAAAACTAATTGTAGTAAAAATCAAATGTGCAAGTACTTTGTAAACTCCAAGTTAGTGTGTTGGCAGACTTTACTGTAACTCTCTCAGTTCCCCACGTTCCCCCAGTTTAGTTTTCAGCCATTGTCCATCTGGACCATAAGTTCCATCTCCTCCCTCACCAGGCAGCCTCTGCTCAAGCCTTTAGCTTCACACAAGGAGATTGCTTCACAACTGCTCTTCTACCTTAGCTTTGTTGTTTCCGTCCTCCCTTTCTATTTCTACTAAATTCACTCTGCTTCCTTGTTTCTTTCTTACTACTCTCCTTACTTTTTACTTCATTTTTTCTAAAAAGAGCTATGTTTCACTTTCAGTATATGACTTCCTAACAGTGAGAATTTCCTCATAACACTGAGCCTAAGACTGTGTCCTCTTAGTAGTTTTTTACTTAGTAGTTCACTTTTATTCCCTGTGAAGAAGATTGTAAGATTAAGTATAGAGTTATATCCGATCTTCCAAGATCATTATATTCATTTTCTTTTGGGTTAATTTATTTTAATTCATTTTCTTTTGGGTTAATTTATTTTAACAAAAGTGCTAAATGTGCATATTAACAGACCATCACAGGATGTTTTTGTAGAGGTATAAATTATGTAATGTTCATATCAGGTTAAACATAGCTATCTCCTCAAACATTTATCATTTCCTTAGAGTGAAAACTTTAAAATATCCTTTCTTGTAGCTTTCTGAGATATGCAGTTCACACTTGTCACTTACAATTTCTCTGTTGTGCATCAGTATACCAGGGCTTCTTATTCCTGCCTGACAGAAGATTAGTACCTGTTGGTCAGTCTCTCACTGTCTTAATTGCCTCTTTACTCTCACCACTATTTTCTATCAACTAGGTTTTCTTATCATAAAACCTCTCCTCCCATTCATGTCCCTTATATTTATTTTATTGCTTCCTTAAAGATACAGGTCACGTATTGAACTTACGGTATATGAGAATTCATTGGAACAGTAGAACATGATGGTTAGTTACAGTTTGGTTTAGGGAGGAAGAGCTACTTTCTTTCAAGAATAGGTGACACTGTTTTGCTTCTCTGTGGTAGAAGAGTCTGACCCCGGGTAATCACTGTTCTTCAGGAGAGTTGAGGAATGTTCACCTGCTTCTGTACTTTCCAAGCTGCTTAGAGAAAGCTTTGGGATAAGTGGAGATTGAGGATGTAGATGTGTTACGTGCTTCTTACTTTAGCTCACATGTGTTGCCTTTATTTTGGAGCACAATTCTTAAGTTGATCAATTAATTGTTCCTTTCTAATTTTATCTTCTTATTCTAGTTGATCTGCAGTTTATTTTCTAGGAGAAAATAGGCTCAAAGTTTTATTAGGATGATTTAATGAATTATAAAATCTGTATAAGCTTAATTATTATTGCTCAAATGGCAAAATCAAGGTAGATTTAGTTTGTTGTAAAATATAGTAACCAGGATCCAGGATTCAGATATGTTAGACTTTGTGCAATTTATTTTTATTTTATTTTGTGACATCTGTTTTCCCTTCTTTATTACATTAATATCTGCCATACTTCTCTAACTTCTTTTCCTTACAGAGCGGTTTAATTGGGATTTTGTTTTCTGTGACTTTCATTTCATTGTCACACTTAAACCTGTTACCAAGGAATCATGTTAGAGTGTATAAATGTAATTAGAATCTTGTCGATTGTGTTAATATATAAGTCGTGTTTGGGTTCTAATGGTGAGATGCATTTAAGACGTAGTTTGTTTCTGGTGAAATCTGGTTTCATAATAGTATTTATAAGAAAATTGGTATATGAAGATGTTTCAGATTCAGTCACACCAAAAAGAAAAATAAAACAGCATGCTTTCCGTGCGGATCTTTCTGATGTTTTATTTTTCTTAGGTAGTCTCTGTGTTGATTTTGGTGAGAATGCTAGGATCCTTTTTTTCATGCCGAAACCTTGTAGTCTGAACAATTACTTTGAATATAACAACATACAATATATTAACTAGTGTTAATTTCCTATGTTTGTGAAATTCTGTGTCATTTTTATCCTTGTTTTGTTTTTAAAATAAAATAATAAAACAAAAATAAAAATAAATTGAAAACAGCTAAACAAGCATGTGAAGCTATATTTTTGAAAACTATTTGTATATTAAAAATAAAAATAAATTGAAAACAGCTAAACAAGCATGTGAAGCTATATTTTTGAAAGCTATTTTTATATTAAAAATTATATTTCAAGTTGTGGAAAGCTGGTAGGTTATATGATAATATCTGAGTAAAGCCTTCAAGGGGGATATGTGTGGTTAAAGTACTGAAAATATAAATATGGCCAAATTATTCATCTGATACAAATTACTTACAACTTTTGAGTTGAACTTCAAAACCTTAAGGTAAGCTGAGCATTGCTAGTTAAATATTATGTTGGGAGAAAAATCTAGACAAGAAAAATATAAGTAGTTTTGTATATTTCTTTTTGTAACTAAATGCTTGTATGCAGAAGCTTGTGTACTACACATAAAAAATAATTTACAAAATTTAAGTTGTTTGATGATTTTTATTTTCCTCCACTGGTTTACTTTCGTTAATTTAGGGGGAGCATTTAAGTTTCTACATAAATGCCACCTAAAGATTTTTTTTTAAATCAGAAAAATCGGCCGAGTTAAATATTTTTGTTTTTAGGTTAGCCATACGCAAATTCATTCCTTTAGTATGAATGGCAAACTGTTAATACACATATGTATATATTTATTTTTAGACTTCTACCTTATGCAGTACATTAATTCTCCCACATGAAAATAAGACAGGTTTTCTCCTAGATGCAGTGGTGTAACTTGCCTTCTGCATGAAAGCATGTAAGCTTCTCAAATGACACTTCAAATAAAATGAGCTTAATATAACGTTACTGTGTTGATCAAATACCAGCATTGGAAATGGCTAATTTTTATTTGTTTGTCTTCGTCTTCTTTAACTGTTAAGCATTTTTGGCCTATAAAACATTTTCCAAGGTATTATAAAGTTCTTTATGCCCCTCTCCATTTGGTAGCTGCTGAGAAGAACTGTTAACCAATGGAAATTGCTAGCTCGAATTAGAATCTACTGTGAACCAAAGTCAGCCATCAAAACTCACCCTAATTTCTTTCCTCATTCAGGACCAGGGTAGGGCGATGACTCACTTTCTAACACAACTTCAAAGAACATTCTGCATAAACTGCTGTGTCTCCCAGCGTCTTTGGTGAAAACCACAGGTCTCAACTGAGGGGAAATCTGCCCGCAGGGAAAGCAGCCAGTGTCTTGGAGAACGTGGTCAGTGGGCTCCTGAACAATTCAGATCTGTGCTTCCCAGTGCAGCTTAGACTTGCAGTGTCATGACCGTTAAATCACACGTGGTCTGCACAGCTGTGTCATCAGGGGCGGCTCAGATGCAGCTCAGGGCAGCATGCAGAGTCTACCTTTGCTGACTACATCCCCAGTGCTTTTAGCTCATCAGGTATTAAAGCTAAATATGTTCTGAGTGTTGAGGATATTTTGTTCCTCATTGGACAACTACAACTTTAAGGTGAAGTCCTTCTCTAATTGTAAATGACTTTAATTTTTAATTGAGAAAATTCTATTAAGACAGTAATTTTTTGGCCATGTATTGAGCCAGAATGAAGAATTTGAGCAAGGCATGGTAGCCCATACTTATACCCCACATTTATGGAGACGGGGGCAGAAGGATTTTAAGTTCTTGTCCAGAGTATGCAATTTAGCAGTTTAGCAAGACCTTGTCTATAAAATAGAAAGGGCTGGAAATGTAACTCAGTGCAAACAGAGGCTCTGTGTTCAATTACTGCTACTGTGAATGAATAAATGAATGAATGAATAAATAAATATTAAAATTTTAAAGAGTTAAAATTTTATGTCCACATGAGATTTGATTGTCAAATACTCCAAAAATCAGAACATATGTTGAAAAATTCTCTTCCCCATAATAGTAAAAATAAATAAATAAATAAATAAATAAATAAATGCAGAAAGTATATAAAAGCAGAAAAATACTAAAGAAACATTAGGAACAAAAGTGATGAAGATGACTAAAAATCTTTTTCTAGGGACTTGAAATAGAAGTAAAACTTTAAAGTATGGATGCAAACAAGAACCTTGAAACATCAGATTAGGGTAAGAAATGTGTTCCTTGAAGTGCAGTCATTGTTAGTTATATTTATTTTAAAAGCCATTTACTATGGAGATTTGTATTGAAGAAGTCTGTATTATAGAGAAGATGTTTTCCAGAGTATAATGAACATTTATATTGGAATGAAGTGACAATCCCAGGCTAACTTCAAAAATGGGGGAGAGACAAAATCCTCAGGACAGAGCTTTTGTCAACGCATCAGTGGCTCAGTGGAACACAGGGTGACATTTCACAGCACACACCGCAGAACGTGCTTTTGTTTTCCCCGCATCCTGCAAACCCTGGCTGGCCTGGGCCATGTGCTCCAATGTCCCTGTGCATGTGGGCAGATGCTTTGCATTCCTGTGAAACGGCCTCTCCCTATTCTCCCTTCAGTCTGATAAATACTGCCTAATTTTCTTAAAAGATCATTGGCTTTATTGTTTTTCAGGAGATAATAAATATTCATGAAGGAATATTTCAAGATTGATTTGTATTCTAATGTATATTGATGATCATACAAAAATAAACACTATGCATTTATTTGTTTCCTTAAATTCTTTCAGGCATTATATCGGTTAGCATGCTGTTGTTACTGTTACAAATGCCTGAGAAGGAATGAAGTTATAAAGAGAAAACCTTATTTGGCTCACAGTTTTGAAAGATGCAGTTCATAACGGATGTGTCACAATGCTTTGAATCTGTGGTAGCTAACTGTAGCAGGACCATAGGGTGGGGCAAAACCATTCACTTCGTGGCTGAGAGGTAATCGAGGAAGTATAGACCAAGGGTCCTCAGTCCTATTAGGGGTGTATCCCCAGCAACTGGAAAACCTCCCCCTAGACCTCACTTTTAAAAAGTTTCTGCTACCTTTTAAAGCTTCAGGCTGGAGACTAATCCTTTAACAGATGACTGTTTGGAGGGCATTTAAGATCCACACTGTAATGGATGCAATCTTGCCAACATGCATGATTCTTCTTCTCAAGATAAAACTCTTATGGCTATGCATATGCACCTAATCCAATTTAAGAGTTCTCTAATCACATCCTTAAATAGATTTCAGCATGACTCTTGGAAACTAAAAGGGTGACTGAGAAATTTGGTGAGTTTTTAAATTAAGAAAAAAGTTACAGTAAAAAAACACATTGCCATTAATCCTTCCTTCCAACACTCTTATCTTTCTTCTGACCACTTTCTGAAGCAGTCCTGGAAGTCCTAGTTTGTGCCTTTATGAGGTCTGATCAAAATTCAGTTACTGCTGCTACCAGGTGCCAGCCAGTGGTTCATAGCAACATTACTTTTCCTTCATCCACCTTAATCATTTGATTTAGCAACTTCTGCTCCACCCACCAAAGTCTAAATGACCCTGAAAGGTAAATGTTTTGAAATAATTCAACATATTGATGCAGCCAGACAGTGTAACTAGGACTTTCAGAACTATTTGAGCAGGTAGCAAGGACTTGGGATAAGAACATCCAAAGCAAGGAGGGATAATTTAAGGGGAATTAAAGGCAATTTGTTTTACTATATTTTAAAATTTGTGTACACTGTGTTTTTCAACCACACTTCATAAATGTAAACTACAAAATATTTTTCTTTTTTCTTCCCTTTTCCTTCCTTCCTTCCTTCCTTCCTTCCTTCCTTCCTTCCTTCCTCCCTTCTTTTCCTTCTTCCCTCCTTTCCTTCCTCCCTCCTTTCTTCTTTCTTTCTTTCTTTCTTTCTTTCTTTCTTTCTTTCTTTCTTTCTTTCGTCGAGTATTCAATCAAGGGTTTTGCCCTAAACTACATTCATAGCCTCCCACCCCCTTTTAAAACTATTTTTGTTTTGTTTGTGCTAGGGTCTTGCTAAACTGCCAGTGCATGACCCTTCTGCCTCAGCTGGTCAGAGGACTGGGACTTAGGTGTGTGGTACCATGCCCTGGTTATTTTTCCTTTGAGTGGGAAAGTTGTTTTATGTACCTGTTGAGTACTGGAGCCCTTTTCAGATAACTTTAAAATTTTAAAAAAAAACTGTCATGCCTAATTAAAATATCACCTTAGCTAACACTACTGTCATTTTCTTCCTTTGTTGCTTACCACTGATTTTCTCCTATACTCCTTTTTGGGTTTTCCTTGCTTTTATACATGGACTATTTATACAAGTTGTGTTTTGTTTCTCACTTATCCCACCTTATTGATACATAAAAAGATCATCTCTCTATTGTCCACTGTTTTTATCTGGCTGGCAGATCCTTCTTTTCCTAATGCATGTGCACATAACCCAGATATAGGCCTTTGATGACTTCCTAAGTGCCTGTCACAGCCGTGATACTCATCCTGCCTGTGTGTGCTTTGGAGCCTTTGCTGTATCACAGGGGCTTACATTGTTTTCCTTCTTTATCCTCCATGGAAATCTAAGCTTGCTTAATTTATTTTGGACCATGGAGGCCTCATGTCAATTGCTGGATCATTTTGAGTGAGATAGAAAATAATAAAAGGAGACAGAAATAAAGATTAGAGAGACAGAGTCTACACTGAGTACTATCATAGGCTTCAGACAACTCAACTTGAAGCTGTGCAGCTGCATTCAATTCTCTTGACCCACCCAAAGGTCGAAGGGCTATGGAACATTGAGAAATAGAGACCATTGTAGGCAACTCATTTCAGTTGTTTGTAGCACAAGCCAGGGATACAGCTCAGCAGCAGAGTAGCTGCCAGGCAAGTGCAAGGTCATGAGTTTGATTCCCAGTACAAAAAATGAAGTTGTTTATAGCATAACCTGTGATTATGAAAAGCAGGTGTCTGCAGATCTTCATAGTGCTTCAGAGAATCTCAGGGTCACTTGAAGAATGCTGTCATCATGACCCACATAAGCAGACTGCCAAAGATTAATTTTGTCACTAGCCAAGCAATGACCAAATTGCATTTGCAGTAGCAAATGCATTTGTTAGTTTTTGTAGCAAGCACTGGCATGAAAGGATTTAAGCTATTATTATTAATTATATAAGTCTGAGTAATGTATATATGGTCTGCCTGCTTGATTTTATATTGGACTTACTCAAATTTAACACAATTCTAGAGTTAACATTTGTTCTTATTATAACATGACTTGGAACAAATGTGCTTGAAGTAACAAATATAAAAGTAGTTATGAGATAATACATTCCAATATTCTGGAGTAAAAGTGTTTTTAAGTGTATGAAATAAAAATGAAATGATTATCTTCTCATATTTCTTCTTGATAACCATTTCACAGTATGGTGTGCATTTATCTGAATTTTTATATAATCATTTTCAATCTTTAAATCATCCAATATCTACACATTTATCCATTTCTCCACCTATCCATCCACTCATGCATCTATGTATCTATCCAGCTATATTTTATTTTTTTGTGGAGTTAACCATACAATCAACCTTATAATATAATGGGGCTTTTTCATATAAATTTGAAGATAAACAAGGCATTTGGAGAATTTACTTATATTTATTGTTCTGCAATTCAGGCAGATTACGTATCATTGTATGATTTATTAGCCTTCAGCTAATAAAGAGATTTTTTTTGGATGCATGACAATTTGTGAACAATTTAGGTCTTTGCTTTATGCTAGGATTGAGTCCTGGTGGGATGTGACTATTTCCCTGTTTATTGGCCTCTCCGAGAGTAGTAATTAAAGGGGGAAATGGGAGAAGAATTTTGATAGATTTAGAATCAGAAATTTAGATTTGAATGGACCTGGATGGTTGTTTAGAATTTGATGTAGAGACTTTTTCTGGCAGTAAACTGCCAAAGAAAACTGGTTTGTCTGTGGATGAAAGCAAATCTAATGTTTGATCTTTTCTCGTCCTGATTTTTTCGTCACATCTTAGTTCCTGTGGTGCCCTATAGGTTCATCTTCATTTATATTCTGCCTTTCCCACCTCATAAAATTGCATATTTTTTCTGTTTCTAAATCACCTTTTTATTCCATTATCCATGTCCTTTCAACTCAAAAAAATGTAGAAAAATCCTCAGCATTATGCATACGTAGCTAAGTGATACAGCACTTGCCTAGTACATAAGAAGGCCTAGGTTTGATCTGCAGCACTGCCACAAAGCAAAACAGAACAAAACAACAAATTTTTTTTCACTGTTCAGTTTCCTCTGTCAGTTTATTTGGGCGGATTTAACTGCCCTTTTAAATATTTAGGATACTTGCCATATTTTGTCCCTCTGTACATACGCGTCCCTGTAGCATCTTTACTTATTTTTGCTTAATATTCCCATTTTTGCCTAAAGGTTTCTAACTTGGGTGTTTCCATGCAAGTTGTGAACCATATTGTTTTTTACCATTTTTTTCCCTTTCTTTGCTACCTTTCACATTTTGGTGCTACAAAAACACTATGTTAATATGATGATTTGGACAAAAAATAATATTTTTCTAAAGCTCATGTGGTGGTGTAGCCAAGCAGTGCATTGGCCTACGGGAAATCACAGCTGTAGCATTTTTACTTTAATGTCCCATCCACGCCAGCTTCAAAGCTAGGACAGCTAGTTGACCCTTCTGCCCTTCCAGGCACAGACCTCAGAAGCCTCTCTTCATAGTGCTTGCACGGAAGGCGTTAATCATCCCCTCTGAGGATATCACGTGCCTGTGAAGAGAGTGAGAATTTCAAAACTAAATGTACGTGAGGGTTGTGGCTGTATGCTTAGAATCAGCAGTCAGAATTTAGATGTGATCAGATCTCTCTCATGGCCATGAAACTAAATGAAGAAAGCCCTTTCCTTACGTTTGCACATTTAGGTTTTCTTCATTGTGAAGCTGACAGTATTTACCATGTACATATTGAGGTTAGGCGCATTGTGTGTACCAGTTTATGTTTATTATACCTTCTTGGTATATAGTCCCCTTGGTTAGGGGACAGTGGCCCTTTTTACCAGTATTAATGTTTTTATTATGAACTTTATTTTTTCAGGTCAACATGACTGAATCAATTTTTCTCAGGGAAGGCTTTATATTAGTAAAATGTTTCTCTTTCTATCCTCACTTTTTCACCTATTTATTTTATTATTTTGCATGATATTGTTTAGGGATATCTCTTCTAAACAGAATGAGTTTTGTTCCTTAATTTAAAAGTTAACTCAAAATTTGTGAATGTTTATTATTTATATTTTTTTTCCAGTTTGCAAGCTTATTTATATATATTCTTATTGGGTTTTCTATTAACAATCTTTTTGTTTCAGTTTTTTCTCCTTGCCTTGTATTAGACTGTGAAAGCTTTCTGTATTCCATTTGTCTGTTCTCTTTTGGAAGTTATAAATTAGAGTTTTCTTTATGAATTATTTTTATTTTAAAAATATGTATAAATTGTATGTTTTTAAATTTAAAATTGGTCTGTATATCATCTCTGAAGCATATCTTAGCATATTGTAAAAACTCATTGATGTATTGATTAGAGTTTATTTTTATCTTTTGTATTACAATATAATTATTGTGTATAATAAACAGTTAAGTAAATTTATTACATTTTATCTATTTTTATTTTATCCTGTCCTAACCATATAGGTTTATTTTTCCACATGCTAAAGTGTATAGTTTAATAATTGATTCCATAATACTCTATATTTGGCTCTCTATTAAATATTTTATTTTTTAATAATATTTTAACTGATTGTAATTGTCTGGATTAAAACATGCTAATGATATTATACTATTGTCTTCATACTGGAATGCAATAAACAAAAATTGAATGAATGCTTGTCTTTGCTGGTATGAAGCTGTTGTTAATCTGCTGATTCTTGTTAAACTGTTCTTTCTAATGGCTTTTGACACTTAGCCTTATTTGCAATTTTATTATGTTATATCTAATGTGTTTAATTTATTTATCCTGTATATTACTCAAAGTAAATTTCTAGTCTATGGCATTATATAGCTTTATTAAAATTCTTAACTTTTATATCTTCAAATATTGTTTCTTTGACTTTATAATCTTTCCTGAAATTCTTTTCAGATGATGACTGAGCTTTTTTCCTGCTCTGCACTGCCTGTTGATCTCAATAGTTTAAAGTTTTCTTTTAAATATTTTAAAATTATAATATTTAAAAATTTTGCCCATTGCTTGCAAGTTAATTTTTTAAAAACTATTTTACTTTTGTTGAGAAGGGCAAAGGTTTTTTTTTCTCTCTTTTATGTATTGGAAAATTCTAATTTCTATAAAAGTAATTTCATATGGAGAAAAAATTATATTTGAATTGGCTTATTTTATTGGCTGTGTTTCCTGGAACTAGGGCTTCTTTTAATGTGCTTGAATGTCATACACAGACTGACTGTGAGTGGCAGAAAGTCAGCAGAAGAAGCAGATGAGCCCGACCCCAGCTCCTGACTTCCGGGTCATCCTAGGGTGGACCTCTGTCTTGCGTCCAGCTCCTTCAGACCAAGGGGCCAAATTCTTGCTCACTGTAGATGTAGACATAAAGGCTCGTGACCTCTACCTCTTTTACTGCTTTTACATTTATTGCCTGTTTTAAAAATCAGTTATATATTTATGACTTTTTTTTTTTTAATATTGTACTTACAATCTTTTTGGGTTTTAAGCCAGTTGGGATGGGACCATGATCAAATTTATGCAAATATTTTGAATGGAAGATGAAGCTAGGCTAAGGGATTGATAACTGAGCAAAAGTAGAAGGATAACCATTGGTCTTTTAGTTCAATCAAATATATTATTTGTTATTCTAATGGAGACACTTTGAGTGGAAAATGAACTCCTGTTATTGCCATTTGGGCTGGAAAGAGTAAGCGAGGGCCATAACGGAGAAACGGAATTGTCTGATGACTCTGCTGTGAAAGGACTAGCCCCTTTAAGGTTTTATCTACAAATATTTATAGTTCAGAGTTGGAGGTAGTTTACCCAGAACTAGAAGATAGATTTTCCTACAAGGAGCATCTAGTTATTGTATAAACGTAAAGGCTAGTCTTTGAAAACTTGGAGTATAAAGCTATTGAGAATAACTGTGAGGTGTAAGTACATCCAAAGCTTGTGTTACTCATGAATCTATTTGGCAAGTGTGTACTATTCCCTCTTCAAGATATTTATGGTGCATCTTTTGGGAGTGGAGTTGTTTCACTAGAAGAATGTGAGGGGTAGGAGCTGCTTCTGATGTGGGACTGTCAGGGCATATCCTTTCTGCTGTCACATGCCGTAATTCCCAGTAATTCTTGCAAGTTGGCATCTATGAGAAATTCATAGTTTTGTCTTTCAGACACTGAATGAACCAGTGACAAGTGACCAGGGATGAGGTCGTGCTGCTGGTACTCAGTCTGAGTAAAGCTGATAAAAGAATCATATATTGTAAACACTTTTTAGACTTCCTTTGAGGTACACATGTAGTACCGCGCTTGCACGTTATTGGTAATAAGATGATCTCTAATTACTCTGTTACCTTTGAAAGCCAATACTATTGTTTCTAAATATACATATTATCAGTGTTTTAAGACAAAATTAATTTCATGCTACATGTCTGTACCTGTAATACAAAATTTGTATATGTGCATAAACAATTTGTGTATTTTAGGGTAAAAATTCATGATGAACACCAGCTTTAATTTTTCCCCTCATGAGTGTATTTCTCTGAGCCAACATAATTCTTACTGTTTTCTTTTAGAATAAGCTCATGCCATCATGTTTGTCAGACAGCAGAACAGCCATCTCATCTTTTGTTTGTAGGTGGTTTCAATTATTTAATAAGTGCAAGTAATTAGGACATTAAGAATTAAACTCGCTCCAAGAAGAGACTTGGAAATGCAGAGTGTTGCCTAGGTTTCTGAGTTTGAATTTCAACAGAAGTGACGAGGCCCTTTTCCTAGTTCTCTCCGTTTTTTAAAACCTAAGTTGCAGTGTGTTGACGTTTCAATTGAACTAGACAATTATTTATACGTTGTTTATCAAAATGCAGTGCATTTTTATTCATACTACAATTGGAATTATTAGTGGCCTCAATAGTTCAGTAAAATTGTGCCTGTTACTGCTTTACATAATTACTTAATAATTGATAATTCAATTCTGGTCAGAGCAAGGATCGTTGTGAGTGTGCCCACACACCTGTGTGTGTGTGAAAGCCAGGAAATCAGGAGTGAACGAACGAGTCAGGATGAATGCTTTTAAAAAGATATGCCTATTACCTCCATTGTGGCAATTATCTCTTATGTCAAAGATATCAATGCTAAATGATGCAAAAATAATAAGCTATTATTACTATTAATCGAATTATACTTGAACTGCCAAAAAATCCCTATTCTCCAGTAACAGTTTGGATATGCCAGTGTAACCAAAAAAATAATAAAGAAGTCATCACAGTTATTTTTGTAATCTTACAAATGCTAAATAGTTTCTCTGAGGTTATGAGCATACTTCAAGGAAAAGGTGGTTTAAATACAAGGTGAACATTTTTGAAGCTAAAACTCACCCTTCATTAAATTTTAAAAATTCCTTTCTCCATCTGAGCAAGTTCAAATATTATTGATTTTGTTTGCTTCCTTTGAAGATTATCCCTCAACATTTGAAAGACAACTTGAAAATTGGACACCAGTTCATATATAATGCATATATATTCTCTACTGGTGTCAAAACAATCCATCCCATGACTTCATAGTAGACATGTGGTTAAAATCCTAAAGTTAGGGAGTTGTTATGTAATGCTTCTTTTTATATGATAGAAAATTTATGTTTGTATTCTGCCACTTGATTTTTGATGAATCTCTGTAGTTGGGAGCTTTATTTAAAGTTCTGTTTCAGTGTCTGTAATATAAATGCAGCAAAGAAATTTAAAAAATGTGACGGTGCTGATTCTTTGTGGGTTTTGCTTCTAGTTTGAATAGGTGGGCCAGTAGAAATGTAATATATTACTTGCCTCACCAGCTTTCATTTTCAAGTTGTCTTTGGTTTTCAAAGTGTTTTTCTTATGAAATATATAATTATCATTACTATTTGGTTGTAATTATATTTTATTTTCGGTAGGATAAATTTACAAATTCATTCTGTGTGTCTGACATGTTGGGGAAACAGAAGATACCTGTGAGAGTAGAAATGCGAAAAGCCAGTGCCAAATTGTTTTTCTGGTGCAAATCCGTTCTCAGCTTAGATTCAGAGTAGGTCCTCAGTAAATACTTCTTGAGTGAAAGATTGAATGAATGTACCTGTATATTGATTAATGTTGACAATTAATTAAAAGAAAGTTTTTATAAGGGAAGCAGATAATATATTTTAAAAATCAGATTAATAACCAGTGTCCTTTTGCAAGGTTTCCTAGTCTTTTTTTGGAAATTTATGTAGCATTTTTCAGGATTTTTAAGAGGGATTTGTTCTTTCAAATTATCTTTTACAAATTCTAGAATCACAATGTTTAACCAAACTCAGTAAATGAATCATATACCAGAGACTAGTGATCCTTGACCTTTAATACAAAAAGTTTCTACAGATGACACACAAGTATTGTTCATTCTTGCATGCGTTGTAAAACTAGTCTTAAAAGTCTGCTCCCTATGACTATGGAATACAGGAGGAAAATGACAGAATGCAAGTGTAAAGACCAAGTGGGAGCCACTGCAGTGGTCCAGAGGATAGGATGGCCAGGGAAGGAAATAGGAAATGAAAAAAATTCTGACATTGGTGCCATTTTCCTAGAGTGCATGCTGGTAGACTTTTAATAAAGGTCAGGGTTGTGCATGTAACCAATCTCATGCTCTGAGTGAGTAGGGAAGATTTCTGGGAACGGCAGTCTCAGAGCATAGGTGACCAGCAGTTCCGAGGACTCCAGCGCCCATTACTGTTACTAAGGCCCAGTCTTATATCTTAGTAGTGGGAGGCTAATTTGACCTTTCTGTGTCTACTTTTCATGTATTCAGAGGGCAACTAAGAGTCACATGTTTCACAGGGTTGATTACATAAGAATTCATTGCTACCATGTGTATAAGATATATAGCTCCCTTAACATGTTGTTTTGTGTCACATAGACATGATTTCAATTCCTGCTCCACCATTTACTAGCTGTATGTTGGTGGGAAGTTAATTAAATTCTGTTTAAATACTCCTACCGTTATCAAGGGTAAATATTACCTATTTTTAGAGATGCTATAGTGGTTGATTCAGCTAACTGTAGGCAACCTAACATATAATAGTTGCTCAATAAATGACAATTCTCATCAGTGTTCTCTAAAGAAAAAATAACCAGCATGAGTAATCTGACTGCTTTTAGGGAGAACATAATATATATGTAGAAATAAAATATTTCTATTATAGGTCATTTATTTAAAATTAATATATAATTTTCCTTCAATCATAAATATTTTTAAAATATGGTCACTAATTATATGCAGGTGAGTGCTTTGTGTGGAGAGACAAATCGGTAAAAAGCACCAAACAAATGTAGGTGAAAAAATATCACTCAGGAGTGAATATTCATGGATTTTTAAATTGTAGAGACAGATTATTATCTTAATCCACTCAGTTGCCGTGAAGAGATCAAATTTTTACAGATAAACGTCTGGTTTACCAAAATGGTGGTGGATATTCATGCAAAACCGACACCTGACATCAGTTTCAGCAGTAGAGAAATTCATTTCCACAAATGGCTGAGTGGAAGGAAATGTTCACGCTCGGCCAGTTTTCTCTGTATCTCGTGTGAATTTGTCTCTTTTAAAAAACACTTTTAATTAGAAGTTGCTCTTAGTTCTTAGAGTAACATCATTTTACCCTTTACTTCTGAGGTTACACTTCCTTTTATTTGCTCACGCTGCCTTTCTTGGGCTTCCATGAGGTAACAAATCTGATATATTGTAAGTTAATGATTAAGCCTGTTTTACTTCATCCAAGCTTTTCAGATTTGTTAAGCTATTTTGGGCTTAGTTTTCCCTTGTTTATTTTCCTAACATAAGTCGGATCCACCGTACAAATTGCTAGCAAATCTATTCCTCGGTTTGAAGTGCACATTTATTGAGCAGCTACTGCAAAATTTTTACTGACGTTAGAGGAGAAGGTAAAAAATATGGAGCTGTGTAACCAATCATAAAAGAGCTCAAATTCCAGCTAGAGAATTTGAAATCAAATGACACTACTTTTGCAATTCACAGAATATTTTTTAAAGTATAGTAATCTTTGCTACAATTAATGTCTATCTATTATGCATCTAAAATTAATGTGGAATTTTATTTCAATGATACATATTTTTAAAATGTAACCACTAATTAATTCCAGTTTAATATTTTGTATGAATAGACAGATAAGAAACAAAAATACCCCACAAATTCTCTGGGTTTTCATACTGGATGTCTGCCATTTTAGTACAGTATACCTGAATATAAATCAGCATAGCGTCATCAAGATAAGGGCTATTAGGGAGTTTTTATAAGAAATAAATGGTGATACAAGGTCAAAGTATTACATCATGATAAGTTTGATTGCAGCTCAACAGGGGAAGAGACATGATTTTGTAGAGAAGGAGTATAGGATGTGCAGGAATGAACAAAAAAGATAACCCAGAAAGATGAATCAGTCTGGCCAGAGACAGAAGTTTGCCCATTTGATACAGAATGTCCAGTAAGGTGAGAGAGGGAAAGGAAGGGAAGGGAGGGTAAGGTCTCAAGTGACTTGGAAAAGAAATATGTAAGAACTTTCTAATCCCATCAGCTGACTAAAAATGGAACGAGCTGTCTAGTAAAAACTTGTGTCTGTCCACTGGTGGAGATAATCCAGTCAAGAGTGATGCTGTACATGGAACTCATACCCAACAGAAGATAAAACTAGATGTTTCCCGGGACATGTGCTGCGATCCCACAATTACACTGCTGATGAGCCAGTGAATAAACTGTGTGCAAGGTACGACAATACAGTTGATTGCTCTGCAACGATACATCATTCTTTTTGGTAACTATGGTGATTTGGGGGAAGTTTTAAATGAACCAATATATTTCTATATGGGAAGATTATGTAACACTTTCTAATGATTTTTAAGTCCCATTTTTAGAAAATAATTTTCTGCTTGTAGAGATCATAAAAGTCAAATTTAATCTCAGCTTGAGATATATATATATATACATATACATATGTGTATATATATGTATATGTGTATATATATATATATAGAGAGAGAGAGAGAGCAGACTCATTAAATGAAGTAGAATAATTAAAAGCTGTATGTTTCACCAATAATTTTGGGGATGGTATCAATTTTCTCAGGCTCTGTGGCATGAAAAAAGCCACAATGTCTCCAAAACAAATAGAGAAATATCTCTTAAAATGTTTTCATTCTAAGGGTCTGGTTTGGTGGCTTCAATAGTTCTTACACCGATTTATCAAAAGAAATGACTTGTACAAATTGTGATCAGAATGGTATATTTGCTTCAGTGAAACTGGAGTGCCTAAAGTTGTCTTTTGTTAGTCTAACAAAGAAAAAATTTCCTTGACTTTGTGAGACTCTTTTATTGTTCACTTTCCAGAAACAAATCAAACAAAAATACTGAACTTTTATCCTTACTACTGCTGGCTTAATTTGTGTAACTGACTTAGTTTTTGCATCAGAAAATAGTGTAGTGATTAGCACAATCTTTTGTATACTAAATTTGCAGTAGAATTTTCAGATTTTTAAATTATGAGACCATTTTGTGTACTTACCTTACAAAATATGTATGTCCCATGAATGAAAATGTTAAATGGATGCATTTTTATGAGAATTTTACTAAGTGGATACATTTTATGAAATGACAAAATGATGACCGTGAAATGACAAAATGATGACCTTTCCAATGGACTTCAGAAGACAGGAAAATGCCAGAAATCTGGGCAAGTGTCACTTTGGGGAAGGTTAATGCATACTTGTGATCAATATCATTTATTATCAGCAGAATGGCAGAAACCAATAAATAATTCACTTTCCAAAGGCCGTGCTGATACCTCTCAAACCCCTGTGTCATCGTCAGCATTATTTAAAAGATGGCACTGAAGGTAACATCTGGGAGCCAGTTCATCATTTAATTAAATTATCCTGTAATGAAATCTTCCGTAATGAGATTAATTTTAATTATTAATCAGGAGTTGACATAGGCACAAGGCATCATGCATAATACATGACAGGCTTTGTCTGTTCCATTTCTACGAAAGACCTACTTTACTGTAACCATGCTTTTTTGCAGTCATGCTGAGTCCTCACATTGTGGTCACC